>CAUYRT010057362.1:0-12634 GCA_963574885.1 Lepilemur ruficaudatus
GCAGCATTTGTCACACAAAGTTCATCCTAAATTCATTTGGTAATTGGGGTGACCATCTGTGTTAGATAATTGGTTTATTCAAAGGAAAAATAAACTTCTCATGTCTTTATAACAGGAAGTAGTTTTGCAATTTGGAGCAGGTTCTCCACCCAAAGTAGGCTTCTGGTCTTTCACAGAAAGGGAAATAGGGAAATTACCATTCTTGATTATTACAATTATAAAGAGATGTATAAAGGTAGCAAGAGGCTTAGCTTTTAAAAAGATTTATATATATTTTAAAGCGACAGAAAGAGAGCTTCTCTTACAAGTTTTCTAAAGTATATGAAGAAGGAGCAGGATGTCTCTTTTCTTGTTTTCAACAAGAAGAGTTAAGACTCTTATTTTTAATTTGAATCTGCCATTATACAAGCAAAAGTTACCAGACATCTGAGGAAATCCTCATAAATGAAAGATAGAACACATGCAGAAAAAAAGAGGAAGAGGAAAATTTAAAAATAAAATGTTTTAATATTCTTATAAAGATAAGAGAAAATATTGCATCTATGCAAAAAGAACATGATTTTATTTGTAAACATTTAAGCAACAAAAAAGAAGCCCTTGGAAACCAAAGCTTAAGCAAAAGTAAAATAAATAAAACTAGGAAATAAAGTTAAGGAAATCTACTAGATAGGGGAGATTTGGGAGAAATGAGAAGGGGAAAGAAAAGAGAAGGGAAAGGAACGGAAGGGAAGGGAAATTTAAAAATTAGAGAACTAATCCAGAAGAACCAAAATATTGAATTATAGATGCTCCAAAACTAGAGAATGAAGAAAACAGGAGGAAATCATCAATTAAATAATTTTAAAAATGTCTCAGGAATAGAGAGCTCTCAGCACAATCCTTTTAACTGTATGTGTAAAGAGTTATGGCATGTACTGTCCATATATTATTGTTCCCTAGATTCGATTAATCCAGACATGGTTTCTGTTTTCACATATCATACAAATTTGAAAATAACTGAATAGGTACTTTTTAGTAATTCATTTATATTTCTCTAGGTTTCAGAGAGTTTAGTCATTAAAATAATATTGATCTTGAAAATGATCTTGGTTCCTTCAAATTCAAAATTCGGTAAATTCTACTACAAAGCTTAACTCAACATGTTGCCTTTCCTCATGACGTAATAGCTGGTCACCATTGGCGCATTCATACTTCAGTACTTACAGTTGCTAAACTGAGCCAAATTTCAAACTATTATTTATGGACTATCAATACCATGTCTGAATCAGTAAGCTCAGTATTTGGAACTAAAGTATGTGAATTCCAACAAGTGGAGTTAAAGAAAGACCAAAAGATAAGTGAAACAGTCATTTAGAATTGAATCAAAAAATAAATGGGGGTAACATTTTCAGGCTGGGATGTTATCCATACTAGGTTAGAATGCAAGCTACTTATCCATCCCTTTTTTCCAGCATTGTATCAGAATCACAATGGTTTAAACTACATGTGGTAGGCTGATTATATACTCAATTTGTCCTGAAGATCAATTTATGTTTTTTAATTATTTTAGTGCCCCCTTTCATTCTCATTAAGTATGTCACAATTTTGACAATAAATTATCTAGTCACATTATACTTCTGGCACTAATTCTGGGAAAGGCAAGAAGTTTTTAAGAAGAGATTTAAAAAGCTATAATCAGTATTAAAAACAGCAACCAGCAGTCCCTAAAAATCAATGGCATTTAGAATAGTATCAGCAATTTCTTAATTGATAGGGAATCCAGAGTAACTACATATTGTCATTTATTGACATTGCTAGGAGATATCCATTAAAATGCACGGGGCAAAAAGAAGGGAGAAAGGGAGAAGAGGGAAGAGAAAAGAAGAGTGTGTTTGCTGGCCATATTGAGATGACACCAGCACATACTTCAGGCGAGTCCCAGCCACCAGCATTGTAACTTGGTTGTCAACAGTCAGCAAGCATTACTGAACATGCTTCATGTGTGAGCACTTACCACCAATTTAAAGACAGAAAGCACATTAAAATCACATTAAAGTACCAATATATACTACGTGTTACCTATACTTTTCTAAATCTTTGAAAAAAAGTTTTGTAAGTTTGCCCAATACTCAAGAAGCCAACCATAAAAGAAATTTGATGGCCTAAAATCAACAACAAAAACTCTTCTGAATGGAAAAATATAAACCCTGAAAGCAAATAAGTTTGGGGAAAAATTGTAGCACCTATGACAAAAAGTTTAACTTTCTTAATTTAACAGAAGACATACACAATCAATAAGAAAAAAGAGAATATTCATAGATAAGTTACAAATATAAGATAGTTTCTGTGAGAAAAAAAACAAATGACCAGCAAGGATCTGAATTTTCCACTTTATAATTAAGGTGATATAAAATAAAACAAAAATGAGATATCCTTTTTTTCAGCTATCCAATTGAAAAATGTATGTGTATGGAGTGTTTATTAACACTTTGTTGTTGGAGACTGCTATGGTTTGAATATGCCCCCCAAAGTTCATGTGTTGGAAACATTTTTCCCAATGCAATGGTGTTAAGAAGCAGGTCCTTTAAAAGATGATCAGGTTGTGAAGGCTGTGCCCTCATGAACAGATTAAGGTCATTATAATGGGGATACATTAGTTGACAAGGGAGTGAGTGTGTTATAAAAGCAAATCCAACCCTCTCTTGTTCTCTTGCTCTCTCATGCATGCTCTTGTGCCCTTCTGTCCTTTCGCCATGGAATGACTCCACAAGAAGGCCCTAGTTAGATGTGGCCCCTTGATCTTGAACATTCCAGCCTCCATAACTGTAAGCCAAATAAGTTTCCATTGTTTATGAATTACCCAGTCTGTGGGATTCTGTTATATTAATAGCAACAGCAAAATGGACTAAGACAGAGCTTATTGGAAATAGGCACTTTCATGTTTTTGTTTGTAGTATACATTTTTGACGTTTTTCTGGAGGACAAGTTGGCATTAGCTCTCTAAATTTTCAAAGCATACATACCTTCCTGGTACTTTTCTTGATACAAATTCACCCAGATTTTCAAAGGGTCTTCTCATCTAGTTTGTCATCAGTGCATCTAATCTACTGACAAAATATGGAAACAGCAAAAATAAATAGCAGCTTGACTATCTTAATTATAATCTACCATTAAAACTTAAGTGTAGGTAATCAGCAAAATAAATGAAGTAGATTGCTCTGTACAACTCTTTAGATATATTATTATGAGGGATAAGCACCCTTGAGAATAGTAAATATGTAGCAAAATATCACCTGTTTGCTTTTAGTCTGTTAAGTATATACAATAAAGTGCAGACATATACTATAATTGGGATAAATTGGGAGCCCAAATTCTCAGGGAGACGAAGCAACTGAACAAAATATCCCAAGGACTCTGTTGTCTCTATGAGACCACACTATCTTCAGCCTGCAAAACAGTTACTGCATAGGTCACTAATTTATCAGCGGATTCACTGGGCACAGAAGAAAATTCTCAGAAGAGAATTTTTATTCTTCATTATGTAAATCTCTTTGTTTTTTTACATTATGAAATTATTTTCCATCACTATTATAGATGTAATATAGAAGATAACAGTGTATATTCATAAAACTGGAATTTTATGCTCAGTTGGGAAATTACTTTTGTACTCAATGACCCATGTACATCTTTTTATAACAATAAATATTTGGAAAAAATATATATATATTTGAAAATTTCAGATAATAAAGAGAAAGAGGTTATGGGCACTGTTAGAAGTATAATGGGTAGGAATTTTTTAAAATTGATGAAAGTAATCAATTCTCATTATAGGAAGCACAATGAAATAAAAGCGTATGTTACCCACCGCTGTCTAACAAGTCATCGATTGAGGGATAATTGGTGGTACATTCATACAGCAGAATTGGAGTACCACTCAGCAACAGGAAACAAGGAATTACTGATACACACAACAACATGAGCGAAAGTCAACATACTTACTCACATAAATACACACACACACAAACAATTCCATTTACATCACAGTCTGGAAAATGCAGGACAATAGGGTCAGAAAACAGAGCAGTGTTTGCTAAAGGCTCAGGATAAGGAAAAGGGTTGAAAACAAAAGGGCACGGGAATTTTTGGAGGTGAAGAAATGATTCTTTATCTTGATTATAATGATGGCTATAAGATGATACAGCTTTTCTAAAACTTGTAAAACTATACATTTGAAAAGGTGAATTTTCATGTATATAAATTAAACCTTAATTTTTTAAAAAGGAAAATGAAAAAGCATAAGGCTCTAAGTTCCTAGTATTGGTAGACACCCCTCTGGATTTCTGTTCCCTCCACGTATTTGGTCCCTAAGGATTTCTCTTCTTGTAATTACCATGATGAGTCTTAAAAGATTTTTGTTATATTTTATCTGGTATTATAAGCATTTTGAAGCAGAAGGGTTTTTAGAATATCTATCTAGAATATTCGCCGTATTGCCAGAAGCAAAAGTCTGCCATTCTTTTAAAGAACCAGACTATCTTAAAATTTCATGGTATTTTTAAGCTTTTCCATTCATTTAATCACTGTATCCTCGTGTTGTTATGAAGTATACTAATGCAGTTATTAAAGTTTTCTCTTTATAGACAAGAAATCCAAAGCTCAAGGAAGCTGAGATTCGTTTCCTGTATCTTGACATCTACTCCTAACTGAATTAACTTACAATCTGAGGATGTAAACCAGTTTGAAGATTATCCTAAATTAGATTATCCAGAATTAGGAGGTCAATGAGACACATTTTGAGGATCACTTACAACCTGAATCATCCATACCTGGCAGCAGTGTGAGCTGCATTACCTTGGGTGAGTCACTTAACTTTCTGCCTAGTTCCAAAGCACCTACTTCATAAAACTGTTGTGACAATTAAATCAGTTAATTCATGGCAAGCAAACAGAAAAGAGTGTGTGTATCACACAGTAAGTGTTCAATCAGCATTAGTTGTTATGATGCCATGCCCTTCCCACTAATAAATGCATATCTCCAACAACACAGAAAATTGAGCATTAAAAGAAAGTTGGTGCTTACTTTGAACAAGCCATGCTTTTGGTTGCGCTGGCCAAGCCACACATTGATTCCTGGAGGAAGGTTGGTCTCTGGAGGGTCTATCACGCGCTCATAAATCCTGTAGGGGCAGAGAACACAGTTACTAGGAGAAAAGCTCAAAGCAGAACCAAAACAGAACATATGCTTTTGGAAGTGCTCATGGCACTAGCTGCTGGTATGGAGAGAAGAAGCTGGCATGCGGCATACTTTAAATGAAAGGTAACATGAATGTAGAGATAGGTTTCCTTTTCTTATTTATTTTATTTTTTGCAGCATATTACAGGAATACAAATGTTTAAGTTACATATATTGCCTTTGCCCCACCTGAGTCACAGCTTCAAGAGTGTCCATCCCCCAGACGATGTGCATCACACCCATTAGATGTGAATATACCCCTCCCCTCCTTCATCCGCCCATCTGCCCAACACATGATGAATGTTACTACTACCATGAGTTCTACTCAGCCACAAAAACAATGGTGATCTAGCACCTCTTGTATTATCCTGGACAGAACTGGAGCCCATTCTACTAAGTGAAGTATCACAAGAATGGAAAAACAAGCACCACATGTACTCACCATCCAATTGGTATTGACTGACTTAACTGACCAACACTTAAGTGCACATATAGTAGAAATCTGTTACTTGACATATTTGAACACATTCTCTGGATCCCTTCTACCTTTCTATCATCTCCCTTTTGGCAGGGGAGGGAGGAAGAGGGTACCATTTTTGAGCATCTATTCTAAGAAATGAACTTTATACAAACTGTGTGAGGAAAGTGATTTTATCCACATGTTACAGGTGAGAAGCTGAGGTTCAGAGAGCATAATTAGGCAACCAAATAAAGACAGTAGGTAGCGCTGGAATTGGGATAAGAGCCCTTATCTGCCTGAGTCCAATGCCCATATACTTTCATTTGCATGCTGCTACTTTCTGGCTTTGGTTTATTTAGCAGCTACTCATTCCTACAATAACCTGAGAGAATGCTTTAAACAAGTGAATAGCAGTTACCCAGATGATAACGCACTTAGTCTGCAAAATCAAGTAACTGAAGTCATTGCCCAATCAACAAAGATTTACTGAGCACTTTTTAATGCTCCAAGCTCCACACTAGGCAATAGGAAATCGAGCAGATACACTAGGTCCTACTCTCATGGAGCAAAAGTAACATAAAAGTCTGTGCATGAAGAAGATCTTCATCTGATACATATGGACATGTAACTAATACAGAAGAGGTCATAGCCCCAGGATCTTTGAAAGTTCCTACAGAGCCTACAGAACAATTGAATGTCTCAATAATTCAGCCCCACCAAGGTTTAGTTAGTCAATCACAAATCTTTTTATTTGTGCCCTCTTTAGAAATAGCCCCTGCAACCACCAGCACATCACAAGCCTCCACCTCACCCCTGGCAAGTACCTTTCAGCACCTGATGCTCAGAAGATTCTGGGTGGGACGAAATAGAGTTATCTGTAAATGAGAACCCTGCTCCTTCCTGCTTTCCTCAGTCCTCACTCAGAGCAGCTGCTGAAGAGTCACCCCTCAGGTGGGTCCGGAGGTCTGGACACCTCATCAGTCCTCCCTGCTGTGACGGATTTGACTGCCTCCTGCCAGAGTGTGATATATTTCTCCTGTGGTTCTCACAAGGAAAGTGCGGAAGAACTGAAAGACTGTCCAGTCGTGTCAAGGAAAGTGAATGATTGTGAGGCTGCTGCAGTTGGGAGCTGTCACGATGCACCTTATATCTTAGCTGCATAGTCCATTACTCCACTATTCCCGCTGGAAACCTGCTCTTCCCTAACAATACGTACAAGGTTTTCCACTGACAAAGCTCCATATATATCACAGCTTTCTCTACTAATTGTCTTTCTATTATAAAGGAGCCTCAAAGTATAATCAAGGAAAAGATTAATTTCCCTAAAAAAGACAGGATATGTTTTCTTCACAGGAATCTAACCTTTTTTTTTATGTTAGAATGAATCATTTTAGATGAAACAGTTTGTCAAAACTGCTTTAACACAAGAACTTGCTATATACTTCCTTTTAAAAGGGGGTTTTTTTCCTCCCCCTAATGTTAGTGGAAAACTAGAAATAAACCAAATTTGCAACAGAAGGAAGATGCATACGTTATAGTAAATCAGCTTGATACAATTTGCTACAGCCATTAAGAATGATAAATATGCAAATTATAAAACATGGGAAAGTATATACAAAATAATTTTTGCTGAAGAAAGGAAAATACAAAATTATTTATTCATTATAAAGATAATGAAGCAAAAATTATGTTCAATGTCGGTAAATATCAGAAGAGGCCAAAGAGAGAAATGGAAATCACTGTATTTGGGTGAAGAGGCAGAAGCACAATTTTCTATAAGGTTGTTTTACTAATAAATTGAAAATGTCAACCCATTTACCTTAACCTTCATTTGAAAACATTTGCCTCTGTCAGAGTAAAGGCAGCTTTCAATTCAAAAGCTTCTATTTGGTGTTCAATACGCTAGAAGATGAGCTCCAATGAGCAGAATAGATCCTTGATCAATGTTTATTAAGTGCATGAATGAATGAAAAATCAAAAGTATCAACTTCCTACCCTACCTTATCCTTCAAAGCATAATAGCTCCTTCTGCCTCAGAAACAGTGGAGGAAGCAAACATCTGAGACCCATCCCCAACAGTGAAAGCAGGTGACTCCATGGCACATGTGTCAAAGTGGCATTCAGATTTCCTGCCATACAGCCCCCGCCAGGACCCTCTCCGGATGCCAAGGAAAGTCTATTGGATGCTGCCTTCCTGGCAGCCCTGCCAATTTGGTCCAAGAAGCAGCCTTCATCATGGAATTCCATGCAGCAGGCAGAATCAACAAACTGGATACAGATGTATCAACATGAAGAGAGTTTAAAAACATAGTATTAAAAAAAAAGGAACCTACATAGAGGAGGAAAACTAATCATGAGGAAACATCAGACAAACTCAAATTGAAGGACATTCCACAAAATAACTTGTCTTTAAAATGTCAATGTCATGAAATATAAAGGCAGGCTGAGGAACAATTCCATATTAAAAGACATGTAAAAAGCTATGTGCAAAATGGGATCCTAAATCCTGCGGGACAGGAAAAAAATATCCTGTAAGGGAGATTATTGGGAAAATTGGTAGAATTTGAATAAGATCCATAGGTTATGTAATATTATTGTACCAGTATCAATTAGGAAATAGACACTGAAATATTTGGAGAGGGTCATGATGTCTGCAACTTACTCTCAAAGGGTTCAAAATAATGTGTGTGTATATGTAAATACACACATATATAAATTCACAATTATTATTCAGATAGCAAGAGAAAGCAGAATCTGAGCAGAGTATATAATTGTTCTTCATACCACTCATAACTTTTCTGTGAGATTAAAATTATTTTAAAATTCAAAGTTTAAAAAAGAGAAAAATCTCAAAAAAGGTCTATAATGTACATGAACTAAAAATACACACATACAAAGCAATGTTATCTATGAGCTCAGGGTACAGATAGTGTTTTCCTATTACACGCCTGGTGGAAATCGTGAGGCAGAAAAAAAGAGAATGAATGAATGAGTGAATAAATGAAACAAGAAAGGGATATTGCACAGACTAATGCCAATAATATATCACAAACCAAGAAATAGAATTGTCACATTCCTGTACGTACTCCTCTACAAGGTGAGTTACACTTGCCAGACAAATACAGTGGAATCTTGGCAAAAAGGCTGCTGATCTCCAAGATACACAGTTTGGGTGGATTGGACCATGACATTAGACAGGAGGGCACAGTGATCTGTCTGTTAAATCTAGTAACACTCAAGTCAAGAGAATTGAAAAGTCAAAGCCAATACAGTAAAATCCTTGCTCTCCAGTGTGGTAAGGAAATGGAATCTTCTGATATATACAATGTTCTGGTTACTGAGGTTTTCTTCACATCAGCCCACAAGGTGTGTGACACTGTGCTGGCAATGGGGATAAACTAAGGCCAATTTAAAATGGCAAATCCTTGTCCTCTGGTCCAAGGCCTGAGACCAACCAAACGCATGCACACACCTTGTAATTCAATGCATTAAATGCAATGCTTCACGGAAGCAGAGGGGAAACAAACAGAATTCTGCATGCCTTATCCAGAGAAGACTTTCCAAAGAAGGAGACACCACAGCTGAGTTTTGAATGAAGACTATAGTGGAACTGACATGGCCAACCCAGCCAGCACTTACATAGCACATACTATGTGCCAAGCATTATACTGAGGGCTTGTGATGTATTAATTCTCTTAGTCCTCATAACACCACCATCAGGTGGGTGTTCTTGGCTCAACAAGGTTAAGTAACTTGTTCATAGTTAAGCAGCTTGTGAGTGACAGAGCTTGGATTTGAACCTAGACCCCCACAATCTGTGCTATTGACCACCTGGCTCTATCTCCTGTCTATTCAAGCAAGGAAGGATGGTTCTATCATCAAAAACCCCACCTAAGCTATTATTTCTCAGAGAGTTAAAATGCAGAAAAATAGAAATAGTAAATGCTTGCAGAGAGAATATTTAATAATAAAACAAAGATTATAATCTTCCTTGGATAATTCAGAAAACACTTTAAGATCTGGTAGAGTTTTTAAATGTGCTCTGAAGAAGAGAAACAATATGATTTTTATAATTTATATGTTTTGATATGTCCTCATGTCACAGACAGGTATCTTTTTTCCCCAATAAAGCAATGTGAAACCTAACTTGTTCAAATAAATTAAAATTCCTAATTTGACTTACTCATCTGCGAGAAAAAGGGGAAACAAATTCATCTGCCAAAGCATGGGGCCAAGACGGATTAGCCCTCCCCAAACCCACTTGGCTTTCCCCCTGGATTCACAGCTAACCTACATTTCCCAGCCTCCCTTGAAGCTGGGTGTGGCCACGAAATGTGAGTGGAAGGGCTGTGCCCACTTCTAAGCCTGCTCTGTCTCCCCCCCAAAAATCTCTCAAGCATCTGCCACAGTCTCTTTCTGTTTCTCTTTCTCTCTTTTCTCTCTCTCCCTTTCCGCTGACTAGAGAACACTCTGCAGGCTAAGAGGCTGACAAAGCCGCAAGACAGAGAATCCTGAAACCCTAAATGATGACATGGAAGGCCACTCGTCAACTAGACACATCCAACGGGACTTCACATAAACAAGAAGTAAGATTTTGTTATGTTAAGCCACTGAGATAGAGAGGATTTTCTGTAATTGTGGCCAATAATATTTACCCTAACAAATATATCCCACTGAAAAATAAAAGGGTAACTGTTGTGTTTTTCATGCTCACAAAGCCAAGAGGTATCTGAGATAGTGTGATGTAGCAGAGAAAACATGAATTTGGAAGTAAATAGATATGGGTTCATATTCCAGTTCTGCATTCTACTAGCTGTATGATTTTAATCAAGTTATTTAATTTCTCTGTATCTCAGTTTATCCATTCAAAAAAATGGGGATATGTTACTGTTGACTGTATGGGTTGCGGTGAGGATTAAACAAAATACATTTAATGCCCCGGCACATTGTAGGTGCGGACACTCTATAAAACTCACAGCCGCATTGTTCAATGCAGACTCACACAGGTCACATGACCCATTTCAGCCCACTTGCTGTGGCTCCCACCAAATGAATCCATTGAGAGAGGATGATCAATATCATAGAGGCTTGCTTGTGCTTTGGAATACAGTTTAAGAAATTTCATCGTGGTCAAATGGATTATATTTGAGGACATGAGATTTCAATGTTAAAATATATGAACCTGGTGCCTATTTGGCTGTAAGTTTCCATAATTTTAAAATTTTCAGTCTTAAGTTTCTTTTCACCTTCTATACATTTAAAAGCTAGAACAAGTGAACATGTAATAGGGAAAATAACAGGAATTAACAACAATTAATTTCTGTTGTTGTTTAACCCAACGTTACGGAACAAACTGATGACCTACTTAGATAGTAAACTTTGCATTAAAAGTAGAATTTTTAGACAAACTGAATTTTCCATGGCACTCTAAAGTTGCAGTTTTTTATTTTATTTCTACTATTTTGGCTTTAAAGTATCATTCTTTTGTTTTATTTTTTTCAGCCATAAATCGCAAACTTTTCCATGTAAATCACTCAAAATTCCAAGCAAACATCTTATTTAATTTCTTTTACATTCTTCCAAAAAGTTTAGTTCTTTGATATTTACAAAACTTTGATTTTTGTGGAAAGTTCATCATAAACTCACACAAGATTGGAGACAGGTTGAGGAAAAAGAAAGAGACAGAAAAAACATTTTATAACTTATTAATTGTGCATTTGGACATACAGTCACCGAAGCAAAACAAACAAAAACATTCCTGTATCAATTATCCTCTCTATGAGTAACATACAACAGAGCACTATTTCTACCACTTTCTCCCAGTCCAGTATTGGGCACTTTCCTAGTCCATTTGGGACCTTTACCTGGATTTAGCCAATTTATAGAAAAGGTTTCAGGGAAAATGAAAATGACAACAGTGAGCAGAAGCCAGCATTTTAAGTTTTTATCTCAGACTACACTTACACGTTCTTTTTTTTATATTATTTTTCATACATCCTAACTTCCCTATGTGTTGGTTCTTCACTGATCTCTGTGACGCTCCCCATTTGCACATGTTCTCCAGACCTTCTCTATATGACACAGTACCTCCCACGACCCACAGAGTTCTCTAAGATTCTAGTTCCAGCTTCCTGCCTTCCCAGACCTCCCTGCCAAGGAAGGAAGAATTGGCTTTCCTGGTACCCTGGGCCAAACACGTTCACCCTTAAGTTCTGCCTGCACTTCTGATTGCTACTGCTGCCAATTATCTGCTGGGGCTGGAGGACATGGAACTTGCTGCAGCATCCCTGCATCTGCTCAGATGTTTCCTGCACTGACAGATTCTCCTTGACCATCATCCTATAGGAAGTAGCTCTTGACTACCTGGTCACTCTCCACCACCTTAGCTTGTTTTACCCTTATCAAAACAAATGACTCTCCAAAATCAGCTTTTTGTTGATTGACTGTCTCTTTCCATAAGCACTTTGAAAGCAGGGACCTAATCTGTCTTTTTCGAGTCAGCATTGCTAGTGTCTGGAAGAGTACTTAGCTAAAGTAGGTGCCTACTACAGATACTGAATGAATGAATGAATGAAAGCTCTCTGACACTATCTTCAGACTAGGAGGGCTATCGTCAGATAGCTATAAAAGTCTTACTATGGCAAAAACTCTATAATGAGCAATTTGTAAAACTGAATAATCCAGATTGAGACAACAGGTAGTCAAACTTGACACTTTACATTATGTAGATAATCCTGAGGCACATGATGTCAATGAAGATGAGTGAAATGTGATAACCTTTTTCAAACTGTCCTCTCCACCCTTCCCACCTCATGAGATTTACACAAGAAGCCCAAAAGAAAGAGCAAGATGAAGCCCTCATGCCATTTTTCACCCAGAAAAGAAAGAGGGATAGCAAATTTGAATCTGTCAGGCAGACAACTCACCCACAGTAAAGCCAGATAGATGTATTTCAGAAAGTGT
>CAUYRT010057367.1:0-21514 GCA_963574885.1 Lepilemur ruficaudatus
AACACATTCAAAACCCCCAATAATAACCAAAAAACAAACAATTATTTTTATTTTTAAAACTTTATGGGCCAAAAAAAAAAAAAAAAAAAAAAAAAAAAAAAAAAAAAAACCTCAAGCAGACAGTAAGTAATAGAATCAGATTTTCATATTTGCAACACACCACCCCTAATCTACCCTGCACCAAGCTTGTGGAAAATTTCCCCTGGCTCATGGTTTCTACACTGGAAAAAGTTGGTTCTCTGGCAGGAGACCTGTCCATGCTTTAACCCATGGGAAGCACTGTGAGCACCTGAAGGGAGCCGTATCTCTGAGGATAGCCAGAGACACATGGGGGAGGCGGGGCCGCCACCCTCAGCCCTGCAAACTGCTCTGTAACTGGGCCAAAGACGAGAAGAAGGAGGTGAGAAAGCAAGACATATGGACACCTTGGCAAAGAGGGTTTTTGATGGAGATAAGAGACATGGGAAGACCCTAAGGCAGAACATATCAAGCGCCTTTGAGGAGCACCAAGGAACCCTTTGGAAAACACTTGGAGAAATACTGCACCTGGAGAAATACTGATTAAATCAGTGCAAAGATTGGACTCCTGGAAAATATGTTCATGGATTGAGATCCCTGTGTAAGTACCATATTTTTCTCTCTTTTAAAAATAAAAGATGTTGGTGGGAATGTAAAATGGTGCAGCCTCTGCAGAAAACATTATAGGGATCCCTCAAAAAACAAAATTAAACAGAATTGCCATATGCGTTAGCAATTCCACTTTTGAGTATGCATCCAAAAGAAGTAAAAGCAGAGACTAAAACAGATATTTACACACTCATATTCATAGCAGCATTATTCACAATGGTCAAAAGATAGAAGCAAACCAGTGTCCATTGACAGATGAGTGGATAAACAAAGCATGGTCTACATATACAATGGAATATTAATCAGCTTTAAAAAGAAAGAAAATTCTGTCACCTGATACAACACAGATGAACCTTGAGGACATTGTGCTATGTGAAATAAGCCAGTCACAAAAGGACAAATATTGTGATTCCTTCTATATGAAGCTCCTAGAGTAGTCACATTCATAGAGACAGAAAGTAGAATAGTGGTTGTTTGGGGAAGGGTGGAAGGAGGAATGGGAAGTTATTGCTTAATGAGTGTGGAGTTTCAGTTTGGGAAGATGAAGAATTTCAGGAGAGATGAGGATGATGTTTGCATAACAACATGAGTGTACTTAATGCCACTGATCTGTACACATAAAAATAGTTAAAGTGGTAAATTTCATGTTATGCATATTTTACCACAATAAAAGAGTACTAAGTAAAAAAAGAGATGAATTGGGATGCAGGGAAAAACCAGTATTCTTATTTCTGTGCCAAGTGCTGTAAGGACATCCTTTACTTAATCCTCACACCACTGTTTATGAAGTCGGTGCTATTATCTTCCCTTCACAAATAAGAAAGTGGAGACTCGGTGGGCTCAAGTCCACACAGGCATGAAATGGCACAGTTCAGGATTTGAACTGATTTTTTTTGTTTCCAAACACTTGAGTTTTCCCCTACATCATGTGAGAGAAACTGTAACATATTACTTCATGACAAAGGGCTGGACTTGATTATTAATTCAAGTTGAAAATGTGCTTTGCCTGGAAATCATTAGAAAGAGGATAGGTAATCATGGGAAGCCAAAACCAGACACTTCCTTGGCCCGCAGAGGTAGAGATTTCACAACAGCAGGCCCTATCCTGGGAGTGGCAGTGTGCTAGGGGCAGGATGGGGACCCGAGCTGTTCACGCCCCAGTTCCTTCTGTGTTGCGGTGCCTCAGCTCCTTGCCTTTGGGGCTTCCATCGTCTTCTGCAGAACTGACTTTCCTGTTTGCCAGGAATTACCTTCCTTCTCCTGGCACTCCTGGAGTCCCTGCAAGGCCCCACAATCACATTGTGTTATGGCTATCTGCTGATCTGCTTGTTTCCCCACCAAAACGTGAACTCTGTATCCCTGACATGCAGGACAGGGACTAGTCTACAGTAGAGGCTCAACAGACATTGAATGAAGAAAAATACATATTCACCAATATTTATTTTTATCAGCTATTCACAATTTATAAAGTTTTGGCTGCTTTAGTTAAAGTGCTTTGATGGCACAACAATAGAAAAAAACTGACATTTGCAAGAAATTTTATCCTCTAGAAAGCAATGCTAAGTCCATATTGTCCCCCGAAAGACCCTTTTGTGGTAGTTTAGACAGAAAACCAAGGTCCAGAGAAGTCCTGTAACTTGCCTATGGTCACAAAGCTGGTGTCAGGCCAGAGACTGGAACCCAAGTCTTCAGTTTTATGGATTCTTCCTACAGAACCATCTGTTTAACAAACTAAAAAGCTAACAGAATGAAAACAAGCCATTGCATCTACATTTTCCAACATTCCAGAAAAAAGCATAAATACCATACCTTGCTCTTGGGTGGCGGGTTGCTGCAGGATTTTAAATCCACAAGAGACTGGGGATCTTTCATGAGAGCTCAGTGAAAACCTTGCTTTGGTACCAGACAGAATAACAGATCCAAGTTCTCAAAGATTTCCAAATAGTTGTGCTAAAAATAATTTTCTCGTTTAGTCCCAAAGAGCCAGAGGCCCTGGAAGTCATTCACCGAGGGAGGCTCAACTCAGGGACCAGTTAAAATTACAGTTTTGTTTGGGATGAACTTTAATTGCCTGTGATCCTTGACTGGTAAGTTTAGAGGCTTCTTCATCTCGGTGTGTTGTGGCCTCCTTTTTATATTTGTTTACTTAATTTTTTCCTTCTTCATTTGTGTTCCACTGAGTGGATGTTTCAGGGAAAAAAAATTACTCACTGGCTGGAAATTAGTTGTTAACTTAGAGAAAAGAGCCATTTCCTATTTGAGAGGTTTTTGAGATAGAATGTTTAGATTTTGGACATAGGATGGTGTCTCATGGAATAACCAGGAACACTGTCCCCACTCTTGGTAAATATGGCAGGAAAATGGCCCTCATTCTATGTACTGCAAAAAGAAAGAGGGTTATGAATACTGTTCTGATGCTTTCTTTGTTCTTTGCTGAATGGATAAATGACTGAGTTTTTTCTTAGAAAACTAATATGTCTTTGTGCTTTAAAGAACTGATCATAACAACTTAAAAGGCAGAATGATTCTTCAAAACCTGTGACTAGTCATCTTTGGAGCAATCAATTTCTTTGTTTCCTTCTGCTATCTATTTCTTATATCTCCTTGGCAACAGCAATATATAATTTATGATGTCATTTATGGAAATTAAATGGCTGAAAAAAATCTTGCTTTTATCTTGCTTTTCACCTCATTTTTCTCAAGCAATGAGAACTCTAATGGAAAGAAATATTTCCAGAGTTAGAGAAGTGAACACTGACCACAAATCTGACCAAGAAGATTGGTGGGCTCCCATTCAGATGGGCCCTCTTTGGTTTAGGTATCCATCCTTCAATCTGGAGGAAATGTTCTTTTGAATTTGTTGGCTGTCCAAAATCTGAATGCCATCATGGTGTGGTCAAAACAGTGTCTTGAGCATAGAAGCTAGTCATAATTTTTTGCTAAATTAGAGTAGAATCTTAATCAATAGAATCTTCCCAGGTTTGTTTTCTCATCTTCAAAATAAAATGGCTGTCTTTGATCATTTGTAAGTTCCTCACAGTTCTTAATATTCTCTAACAAAATGCTGGTGCCTGATGTTAACCATTTAACAAACTTAATTTGAGATGTTGCCACCTTTAAATACGTTATAATTATTTGCTTATAAATGATGACTTCTTAAATGGTTTTTTGTCACTCACTCTTCTTTAGAATAGCACAATCTCTTCCAGGCAGCTTAGAAGTAAATGAATTTGTTTACCAATAAAAGAATAGATATGTTCTTATTTTTCTGCCTTAACTTGGCCAAGTGTTGATACAATTTGTGAATATTCATATTTGCTGTTTGTATCATTCGCGACTTCTCTCATTTCCCGTTAATGCTGTTTACCACAATTTTGAGGATAAGGTTTCTTGTATCATTAAAGTATCACAGCATTTTTTCTGTTTTCTAATACAGATTTGATTTTTTTAAAAATTATTTTTCATCTCAGATAATTTATTATAATCTATGTTTTCCTGGACTTATTCTTCTTCCCAGAGAGAATGAACCTTTGAAATTGTTTCCTGGAACAGTGGTCCCCAACCTTTTTGGCATCAGGGACCAGTTTCATGGAAGACAATTTTTCCACGGACTGGGGTAGGGGATGGTTTTGGGATGATTCGAACACATTACATTTATTGTGCAGTCAAACTTCTCTGCTAATGATGATCTGTATTTGCAGCTGCTCCCCAGCACTAGCATCACCACCTCAGCTCCACCTCAGATCATCAGGCACTAGATTCTCATAAGGAGCGTGCAGCCTAGATCCCTCGCACGTGCAGTTTATGGTAGGGTTTGCGTTCCTATGAGAATCTAATGCCACTGCTGATCTGACAAGAGGAGGAGCTTAAACAGTGATGTAAGTGATGGGGAGCAGCTGTAAATACAGATGAAGCTTGACTTGCTCGCACTCTGCTCACCTTCTGCTGTGTGTCCCAGTTCCTAACAGGCCACCGACCAGTACTGGTCCTCTGCCTGGGGCTTGCAGTCCTAGAGCATTCAGGCCTCAGATGTAGATAAAGCTTGGCAGTGTCTATTTCACTAAGTTATTTTCATACTTATTTTGGAAGCAGTGGTGAAAAGTGATGGGCTGAAAAATATGCTAAAGGGAGTATTGGCTCGGAGTAAAAATTCAGATTCCATTTTTACCTGCCACTCATTCCGAGGCCAGCATCTTATTCTGTCTCTGCTAGGCAGGCAATTTTTATTATACCTCTCAGTCTGTGTTCTTTTTGCCCCCTGGAAAGTTTATTTATCAACTGATTTCAGTTCGATCCATTCCAATCTAGTCGATGTTCCCAGAGCATCTAACAGTATGCTGGCACACCAGCTCTCAAAAAAAAAAGTTTAGATTTGTAGCTTTTGTCAGTTTTCTTGGTGTAAATACTATCACAGTCAAACTACCAACCTGATTGTCACTGAATACAAAGTGGGGAAGGTATGTGCAGAATTGGCCCTTGCTGGCTGGTCTGAGCTGGCTCAGCACACCTCTGGTCTCTTGGTCTCTGTCTCTGTCTCCCTCTCTCTCTCACACACACACACATTTTGCTAGGTGCTATAATTGTTTTAAAAAGGAAGGTTCTAGCTGGTGTATAATGAGCATGTACAATGTGCTAATGCATTTACAAGAATCGCCTCCTTTAGTTCTTGCCATAATCTCTTAAGGTGAATAAATTTATTATCCTCCTTTTATAGATGAGTAATTTAGACAGTCTGATCCCCAACTGACCCACCAACCACTATACCACATTTCCTCCCTAGGGTGTTGCTAACATTACAAGATCAGGTTTCTGCATCGAGACAACTTGAAATCAGGTGAGCTGCACCTATCTCCTCCTCCTCCTCCCCACAGATGCACTGGGTTCTGTTAGGAGTCAAATCTTCTCTTTCTAGCCTCAGTGCCTTGCTTATATTAATGTCATCTCCTGCAGCAGCAAGTCCCTACTAACCTTGTCCTCTCTGTGCCCCTTTCTCCTGTTCACATTCATCTTCCTTATGCATCACTTTCTCCAGAAAGTCTCCCTGATATTCTCAAGCAGGTACAACCTTGCTTTCCCCTGAACTCTCCTAGCCCATTATTTGGACCTCTCTCATGCAATTTAGCTCACTGGTTCTTAAATAGATCTACTGATTCTGCACACCAGTGGATTAAGTGCAGGCATTTATATTTTAAAAATCTCTGTGAGTGATTCTGACAGGCAGACAGGCTCTGGGAACCTTTGCTTTATCTACTCTTGCTCAAATGATGCCCCGTCTCTTAGTCCTTCCAAACCTGGGAGTTTTGGTGATATAAATCTGATTTTCTTTGTTTCTCATCCTGCTCTTTTATTCATTACTTCATCACATATTTATTTAGCTGCTACTATATGCCAGGTGCTGAATGCTTGATCTTGGTGTTCAGTGGAGAGCAAATGCAGAGCCTTTGTAGAGACAAAATCTAGTGGGAAAGACGGACATTCATCAAATACTCACAGAAGTATGTTTAACGGGATGTCAATTGGGTATTAATTGCCATCCACTTGGAATTTCAGTTGAGGACACAAAACAGAGAACAATGGGCAATCAATGCTCACACATCCACTTTTGTTAAAGGCCAGCTGGATCTGACACTGACCATCATCTATTTTCAATCCGCATAGGAGAATACTAGGAATTCAGAAAGTGTTAGTGATTGCAGAGAGTTGCCAAGGCAGAGAGTTGTTAGCTGGTAAGGGAGTGCTGAAGTGTTTCCCTCCTTCCTTCCTATGGGGAGGGAATGGAAGGATTTCCCCCCTCCAGCTGAGTGACAAGGACCCCCAAGGGAATCACTGAAATGTTTGGGGTGCCTGCAAGAAGTGAACTATTTTTCTCACTCTCTGGTTGGATGTCAGCTGAGCTGCGAGATAGAGAGCCTTACAGTTCTCATGGGATCACAGAAATGTGATCTAGAAGTTGTATGAGAGCCTGACCCACCCCTGGAGTTGGAGATCTTATGTGATCACAGAAACTGGACGACTCTTGAGCAGAAGGCATCTGGGGAAGAGAGCAGTGCAGGCATCACTGTTGGAGAGGAAAGAAGACATGAGTTTCCCAAGCAGCTGATGGTCCTGAGGAAGGCAGCTGGGATTGGGCCACCCAGATGGGATCTTCTCAGCCTAGAAGGAGTCCTCCTGGGGTGAGGAAGCCACTAAGATGCCATTGAGTACATCACTGAGTACAGAAGCTGAGGCTGGTGTTTGAGCAATGCAAGCTGTCAACCAAGGAGTGTATTACTGGTGTCAGGGCACTGCACAGCGTGGAGGTCCCACAGGGAGCCACTGGTGACCCTGTGAATATGTTCACCCTCAGGGAGCCAGCACTGGGATATCCTGCCACAGAGCAGGCACTGCAGCCAGGAGAGAACCATACAAATAACACTTATTAAGTAAAAATAATTTGGTCACTTTTTTTCTAATTCTTCTACCTTCTGACCTGACTCTAGAGATGCTGAAAGTGGAAGCGGGGTGGCAGGAGAGGGGTGAAGAGTGAAAGAGCATAGCATATTCTGAGCCGAAGCCATGGAGAAGGGACTAACTTTGCTTTGGACATGAAGTAAAAGTTTTGATTTAGATATGTCTTTTTAATTTCTGAAAATGAGTCACAATTGACTAATGAAATTGTTATGTAACTGAAAGTTACCAGAAAGCCAAGAAATTTGCCTGAAATGTCCTGAAAGGGTAGAGAAGAAAGATCCAACAGAATTTGGCTAGAACAAATTATGGGAGAACAATGAAGTTGTTTCTTGTTTATATCATATTAAGGATGGGTAAGATCATTTTATAAATTCAATAAACTTTGGAGAGTGCTCTGAAGGAAAAGTAAAGGGGTGTCATGGAGTGTTTAGCAGGGCAACATAGTCGGGTCTACGGGTTGGAGAGGGCTTGCTTAAAGAAATGACATCTGCACTATAATATGAAATAAAAGTAGGCATGAACCAGGCAAGGGTGAGAAAACACTTCTAGGCTGAGAAGATGCCATGTGCAAAGGCCCTGAGGTGCTGTGTAGAGGCCATTGGGAAGGAGCAAAGATGAGCATGAGCCTGGAGGGAGGATGAGCCTGCACCAGACAGGGCTCTGCAGACCACAGAAGGCTCTGTTCTTTATCCCCGGGGCAGTAGGAGCCCTGGAAGGTCTGTGAGCAGGATTTTGTGGACCAGACTGTTGACTCTCCCTCAACCCTGATTACAAAAATGAGGATAAAAGAGGTGGTGCCTACTGCCACTTTCCTGGCTTTTCAAGCTGACTTCAACAAGCTGAAAACACCCAGTTTGGTTTCTAAACAGAACATGCTTTCTTTGTAGGGGAAGAGATGGGTTCTTATGAGAAAGGGATTTTTAAAAAGGCAATTCACCCATTCATTGAATGAACAAATATCATTGACATTGTGTATGCCAGGCACTGCCCCAGGCACGGGGCATACAGCTTTGAAAGAGGAAGACAGGATGCCCATGCACAGAGCTCACATTCCAGTGGGAGTTTCACCGCATTAGAGAAGAAAGGGGCTTCAGACGGCAACTGCCTGATTTTCTCATTTTGTAGACAAAAACCCGGATTCAGTGAGAATTACTGAGATTAAGTACAAAGATTTATATGCTAAGCTAGAACTAGAACTCAGGTCCCTGCATGATGCCCCAAATTCTCTCCTCTACATAGCACAGCCTCTCACCAAGACTTCAATCCTAACTTTACATGTAGAGGACATTTCATTATGTTTTAGATACACAAATATCCATTAATGTGGATAATTGTGAATCAACAATACGGCATTGTCCCGGATCATAATACTTGATCGTTGACCAAAATATCACCTCTCATATTTTAAAACATAAGAAACTTTTAAAAACTACAGAAAACTTTAAACATATACACAAGTAGAACTAAGTAGATATTAATAAATGAGTCCCTGTATATCCATTGTGTTATTTATAAGTTTAGCATCAAATGGACAGGGAATAATATTAAAGGAGAATGCATTTTCCCTGATCCTTTTGTCTTCAGGAGGAGGAATTTTCCTAAATACCCTCTTGTCCTCCCCTACTCCTTTCTTGATTTTACCCCAGGGAAGGTGGGATGAATTATGTGACATGCAAATTTGCAAAGAGCAACTGGGCACGTTCAGATCAATTGACTAGAGATGAAAATCTGTCCAATTCCAGAAAATCTGCATTAGAACGCCTCTTTGCCATCACTTCTGAGTAACAACTTTTTTTAAAAAGTAGGTTTATTGTACAATTTTAAAAATATAAAATTCAGGCTGGGCGCGGGGCCTCACGCCTGTAATCCTAGCGCTCTGGGAGGCCGAGGCGGGTGGATGGCTCAAGGTCAGGAGTTCGAAACCAGCTTGAGCAAGAGCGAGACCCCATCTCTACTAATAATAGAAAGAAATTAATTGGCCAACTAAATATATATAGAAAAAATTAGCCGGGCATGGTGGCACATGCCTGTAGTCCCAGCTACTCGGGAAGCTGAGGCAGAAGGATCACTTGAGCCCAGGAGTTTGAGGTTGCTGTGAGCTAGGCTGACGCCAGGGCAAGACAGTGAGACTCTGTCTCAAAAAAAAAAAATAAATAAATAAATTTTACAGCTTTTGAGCAACTCCTAACCTTAACTAGTGGCTGCCTGTTATACTGCAAATTCCTGGGGCTGCAACTGGGTCTTACACATATCTATATCTTTATATTCCTGGAAGCTTTCACAAGGATATAGTAGGAGCTCCATAAATCATACTGACTGATTCAGTAAGGGTCTTCTAAAGGCTTCCATGAACAACAAAGAAACCCTTACCACCCTGTCATGGTATCTGATATTCCAGTCAAGTCAATCCTACTATTTCAGTGTCTATATGTGGCTCATTTAAAATTTATTATTTTCTTTTTGCAAATAATGTGGAAAGGTTTGATCATATAACAAATATGTATGAAGACTATGCTAAAGTATTAGGATGCAGTAGCTAACAAAGTCACACACAGGCCTCACTGTACTTATAGCCTAATAGACGATGCAGACAGTTATCCTTGCACCTATAACACATTGTGACAGGTGCTATGATAGGGGAGGTACAGGCCCATCAAGCTATTGGAAGTATATAAAAGGCCATCTAACACAATTCAGCCTTGGGGGGGATCTGGGAAGGCTTTTAGGAAGGGAGATCTAAATTAGGCTTGAAGACTGAAAAGTCAACCAATCAAAAAGTGGGAAGGGAGAGAGAATAGTATTCGAGGCAAAGGAAGTGGCATATACGAATATTCAGGGGCATGGTAGGGATGGCATTCTTTCAGGCTGAAGCAGGGTGTTTAAGGAGGTGGGGGATGTATCCTAATAATCCCCTGTATATGTAGAGCACTTTACATCTCTCAGAGCACTCTCAAATGGATATTGTTTTTGAGGAAAAGAGAATGAATATTTGGTGGAAAATCTACATCACATCATGTTATTTCTAACTTGGTTTATTTATATATTATTGTTTGTGAAAAATTCTAAAGAAAGTAAGACATTTTTTCCCCCTTGCCCTAAAAAGAAAAGTAAAAAAGCTCCTTCTTCTATCAGCATCTCCACCCCCAAACCCCCAGCTTCAAAACTTCTTTGCTGACTGCCAAACTCTGAAAGCCGAGATGTCTTTTGAGAGTCTAAAGCTCCGTGTTATTTGTGGTATTTTCTAGGTGAGGGGCCCTCCCCTGGGATCATCGATCTGTTTGGAAGTAGTGGTGGCCTTTGTGAATATAGGGCCAGCCTCCTGGCGGGACATGGTTTTGCTGTGCTTGCTCTGGCTTATTTCAGATTTGAAGACCTCCCTGAATATTTGAATGACATGCATCTGGAGTACTTTGAAGAAGCTGTGGACTTTATGCTGCAGCATCCAAAGGTAGGTTCCAGTGATCACCTGTGCAGAAGAGAGGGGGTGGAGTGGACACTGCTGAATCCAGAAGCCCTACCAGGACACTGGACACTAGAAATAGGCCAGCAGACACCAAAGCTCCTTCAAAAGTTACTACGATTATTATTTCCATTTTCACCCTTCTGTCCCCAATCCCTTAAGACTTGACTGTTTACTTCCCTTTGTGATCGTTTACCATCATTCAAAGAGCACTAGACTAAAAAGTTATTAACCTTGAGAACGTTTCTTCTGTATCTACCACAAAGTGGCCTTATGATACTGAATAAGGCAGTTGCCCTCTCTGGGGTTTAATTTTTCTCATTGAGAATATTAATGTAAATGTATAGAGGGAAAAGTGACTATAAAGAGACATTTTAGAGACAATTGGTGACATTTGCATAGGAATGGTATATTTGATGATATTAAGTAATCATTAATTTTATTAGGTGTGATAATGGCATTATGGTTTTGTGAAGAATGTCCTTATCTGATAATAGGAAAAAATTATAGAATATTTTGGTATGATTATAAATGGAATGATATATACGCTTTGCTACTATCCAAATTTAAACATTCTAATGTTTAAAAGTAAGATGTTTTGTAAGGTTTGCTCCCCACCCCCAATGCCCTTGGTATCTGGAACCCCAGAATTCTCTGCCAAAGAGCCCTGCCTGATCCTGCTTCTAGGCCCCAAGCCCCTTCTCTGCATCTATTGATATATGTATATACCTAGGCCTTAAACATGCAGACTGGGGGACCACACACGTGTGAAAAGCCCCTCAAGGTCCATGAAGGAGCCAGGGATGGCAGAGAAGAAGGGTGGGCTGGGGTCCAGGGGCTGGCTCTCCCCTTTGCCATATTCCAGTACAGAACTCCAAGATTTTAAATTTGAGCCTGACCTTATAAGTTGTTATGGTGATATATTTATCAAGATAGGAGAAAGAATATATTTTTTTAACGGTTTTTTTCCACTTGATTTATAGCTTCTAAATATTTAAGTTAGGATATATGGGCCTCTGTTTACACTCTTGATTAGCGGATAGACTCATAAATATTAGGGGGTGGACTATGTACTAGGAAATCATTTGATTTGCTTATTAAAAGATACATTGGGCCGGGTGCGGTGGCTCCCGCCTGTAATCCTAGCACTCTGGGAGGCCGAGGCGGGAGGATTGCTCAAGGTCAGGAGTTCAAAACCAGCCTGAGCAAGAGTGAGACCCCGTCTCTACTAAAAAAATAGAAAGAAATTAATTGGTCAACTAAAAATATATATAAAAAATTAGCCAGGGATGGTGGCACATTCCTGTAGTCCCAGCCACTCGGGAGGCTGAGGCAGAAGGATTGCTTGAGCCCAGGAGTTTGAGGTTGCTGTAGCTAGGCTGATGCCACAGCACTCTAGCCTGGGCAACAGAGTGAGACTCTGTCTGAAAAAAAAAGAAGATACATTTGAACTTTGTATAGTATTATATAAGGAAGGAAAGCAAATGATATTTAAGAAAGCTACTTGGAGAATGTAAAATCACTGTTTATGTCCTCCATTTATGAATTCTAGGCTTGTGTGTTTCTCTTTCTCCTCATCAGGTGAAAGGTCCTAGTGTTGGGCTTCTTGGCTTCTCCAAAGGAGGTGACCTGTGCCTCTCAATGGCTTCTTTCTTGAAGGGCATCACAGCCACTGTACTTATCAATGCCTGTGTGGCCAACACAATAGCTCCTCTGCATTACAAGGATATGATTATTCCTGATCTTGGCAATGATCTAGGAAAACTAAAAATGACTGAGTCAGGACATTTCACTTTTTTGGATGTTTGGAACAATCCTCTGGAGGAACCCAATCACTTAAGTCTTATTCCATTGGAAAAGGCCCAGGGTCCCTTCTTGTTTATTGTTGGCATGGATGATCACAACTGGAAGAGTGAATTCTATGCTCGTATAGCCTCTGAAAGATTACAAGCCCATGGGAAAGAAAGACCCCAGATAATCTGCTACCCAGAAACAGGTCATTGTATTGACCCACCTTATTTTCCTCCTTTTAGAGCCTCTGTGCACGCAGTGATCAAAAAAGCAGTATTCTATGGAGGTGAGCCAAGGGCTCATTCAAGGGCACAGGTGGATGCCTGGTAGCAAATTCAAATTTTCTTCCATAAACATCTCAATGGTAAAAAATCTGACGGGCACAGCAAACTATAACATTGCAACCACAGACCAGATACGATTAATAAAAATCGTATTCATACAACTTGTGTTGGGTTTTCCAGAGCATCTAGGAACCAACCTGCTCAGCTTCCTTGTCGGGTCCTACTGGATTCTCAGCCTTTGCAGCCTGCCTTCCTTCACTGCTGGATCCACCCTTCTCTCCCCAGAACTTACCTTGATCTCATCTTTAGGACCAATCTGAACCTTAAGCAAGAAAAATCTGAGAAGTGCTTGCCCAACTCTCAAGTGCTGGCCTAGCTTCAGCCTGTGTCCTATTTCTGAGAACTGAGTTTCTGTATTGCTATGGAGTCCCGTATCCCCTTTGGGCCCTAACTGACCGTGTCTGAGCCTTGGGAACTGGCCCACTCAAGTCCCTTAAGGGAAGGATTCTGCCTTATTCTTGCCAGTACACATTCCTGAACATTTACTCAAGACTTTTCCCCGAACCCCAGTCTGAAGATTGGGAGCATTGTACCTGTCAATATGCTTCCTTTATGTTTACCACCTGTCTGGATTCCTGGTCACTGTAAGGTAATTGCCTGCCTGGAGAAATGCCAAGATTTTCAGGACTATACCTTGTGGGCCATGGCCTTCATTTTTGGATGTCATGTTATACTTGCCAAATCAGACTTCCTTCCAGCACCATCTGGTCCTATTACCTTCTTACTGGGAAGACTGGGACTCATCTGCCTCAACTCACAGCAGTGTACTGGGCACTACCTAGAATTGGAAGAGACCAGAGTAGAGGGTCTTCCCTGAGCACAAGAAAATTTTTCTGAGTCTTCAGGGCATGATTCCATTGTTTTTCTAGGCACATACAAAATATTTCACCAATTTGAATCTACCCAGGCAAATGCCCATGAGATCTTATCTAATGAAAAGAAAGATTCTTAGAGGTAACTTAATTTTGAACAATTGTTAAAACTGTGTTGATGGGCCAGGTGAAGTGACTCACACCTGTAATTCTAACACTTTGGGAAGGTGAGGTGGGAGGGTCACTTGAGGCCAGGAATCTGAGACCAGCCTGGACAACAGAATGAGATTCTGTCTCTACAAAAAATTGAAAAAATTAGCTGGGTCTGGTGGTATGTGCCTGTAGTCCTAGCTTCTCAGGAGGCTGAGGCAGGAGGATCACAGAAGTTCCAGGTTGCAGTGAGCTGTGATTATGCCACTGTACTCTAGCCTGGGTGACAGAGTGAGACCCTATCTCAAAAAAAAAAAAAAAAAAAAACTTACAGAAGGCATTATACTTTTTCAAGTGCTAATATGTAGATATGCACAAAAATCCAATATTCATGGCCAGCATAATGATGAATTTGGAGGAAGAAGTCTAAATTATTTGAGTTATTTTTCTAAAGTTACCCGTATCTATTTTTCTCTCTCTCTCCACACACACACACACACACACACACACACATTTAGCTAAAGGACCAAAGACAGAAAGACTTTAATAAGTACTTTTCAAAGAAAGCAGGGTTGTTGGATGGATCTAAACCAGAAACTCTTGATCCAATGGCCATATGCTTTCAGTGACATATAATAGATCCAGAAATAGGACACGTGACAATTATGATTTTATTTATGGGTAAGTGGAATAAGATTTGAAAATGGGATTCCCCTTCAAATTTAGGATTTATATATGTGTTACTGAAAAGTCAGCACTTGTCAGCTTAGCTCACAGCAACCTCAAACCCCTGGGCTCAAGCATTCCTACTGCCTCAGCCTCCTGAGTAGCTGGAACTATGGGCATCCACCACCATGCCCGGCTAATTTTTTCTCTATGTATTTTTAGTTGTCCAGCTAATTTCTTTCTATTTTTTTAGTAGAGATGGGGTCTCACTCTTGCTCAGGCTGGTCTCGAACTCCTGAGCTCAAACAATCCTCCTGCCTTGGCCTCCCAGAGTGCTAGGATTACAGGCGTGAGCCACCTCCCCAGCCTAAAGATTTCTTAATATACTGTATTTGGTTCTGTTTCTCGTCATTTAACACTATTTTACCTACACTTTTCAAAGGGTTTGCTAGATTTTCTGAATGTTGGGACACTGTTTCAATAATATTTTTAAAATTTCTCTCAACTTTCTTATATCTAGCCCCAGCATAAGAACAAGCAGACACAAAGCCAATATTCTCTGATGAACAGTTGTTGTAGTCTATTTTGTTATTTTGCAGGATACAAAAGAACAAAGGAAGTATCCAAGTTACATAATTCTTTTGTTTTCTGTGTGAATGTTTTTAACTTTTGAGAATCTGCAACTCATAATGTTATTGATGTGAAATGTATCAAGATATTGTGAATTAATTTGAATAGAGTAAATGTCTGATGACATATAGTTTATATAGTGGTAAATAAACATGTTCATGGCTCAAGTTTTCTACTGCAATGACAAGGAAGTAGAATTCTGAGCCAGCACAAAAATAAGATTGATTTATTAATGATATTTTATCATTGATATCAGTTCCATATGGTATAATCCATAGCTTTCAGTAAAATGAATTGTCTGTTGGGTTATCAGACATGTTTGAGGATTAGATTCCCATTACAGACAAATAAAATTGGTAGATATATTGGCAGGCAAGGAAGAATTCTAGTTAGGAGAGGTTGGGAGGTATGGAGGTCTTCTGAAAAACACTACAAGAACAGAAGTTGGATATGTTATGAATACAGATTTTTATTTTCTTTAATAAACATTTTACTATTTCCTATTTTAAAAATGATTAAATTACCTTTTTTCAAAATGAAATTTATTTTATTTCAAAATTTAAAACATTCACATTTTAGAACATAGAAAAGCAAATCAGAAAAGACAAAAATGAAACATTGCAAAAAACAGACCATAAAAAAAGAAAATGAACATTGTATTAGTTTTCTCAGGCTTCCATGATAAAATACCACAGAATGAGTGGCTTAAACAACAGAAATTTATTTTCTCACAGTTCTGGAGGCTGGAAGTCTAAGATCAAGTTGCTGGCAGGGCTGATTTCCAGTGAGGTCCTCACATGGCCTTTTTCTTGTGCTAGTGTTCCTGGTGTCTCCTATTCTTATAAAATAAAAACACCAGTGCAGTTGAAGTATTGCCCCATCACTAGGCCTCATTTAACCTTAATTACCTCTTTAAAGGCCCTATCTCGAAATACTGCCTCTTGGGGGTTGGGCCTTTAGCATATGCATTTTGGGGAGACACAATTCAGTCCCTGACAAACATTAAACCCTTATAATATCCTTTTAGATATATGTTTATGTATATATGTGTGTGCTATATATATTTAAAGACAATCATTTATTTTGTTTTGTAACTTACATTTTTACTTAAAATATCATGACTATCTTTGCATATGAATAGATGCATTTCAGCGATGTTTTTTTTTCTTTTTGAGACAGAGTCTTGCTCTGTTCCCCAAACTAGAATGCAGTGGCTGTCATCATAGCTCACTGCAACCTCCAGCTCCTGGGCTCAAGCGATTTTCCTGCCTCAGCCTCCTGGAGTGCTAAGATTACAGGCGTGAGCCACCTCAGCAATATTTTTAATGGATGTGAAACACGGAAGGTATTGCAGGCAGGTATTGCTTTGGGCATTGCTTTAGGCATTGCCTGAGTCAGGAAGTCACAAAACATAGTTTCGAATTACCCTAATCAGAACAGGGTGGAAGCAGGGCAAGTTTCAACAGGTTAGAAACAAGATGGTGGAGAAAATGACTGCCTCTTGACCTTACAGCTTCATTATACATTTCATTACCATAAAAGTTTCTAAGAAAACCTCCCACTCCCATCAGGCACCTGACACCATGACACTTCCTGTTTAATCAACTTTAGTCAAAAGGAGGGTGTCACCCTAATTCAAGGAAAACACCACCCCTCCATGAATGTTCCACCTCTTGTTAGGCTATAATTAAGCCATTGCTTAAATAGAGGGGCAACAGGAACCATGGGTCCAGTTCTCTTCTGCAGGGAGAACTAACCTCCGCTGTGTTTGTGGAGGAGGCTTTCTATAGTTTCTGGATAAATCTTGATTTCATTTTATACTGTCAGCTTGCTCCTGAATTCCTTCTTGCACCAAGCCAAGGACCAAGTGGCTCCCAGCATTGGGAGTCACTTTCCTGTGTCAGAAGTGTATTATTTCATTGTTTGCACGTTCACTACTACTAACCAATTCTCTTTTGTTCACATTTGGGTTGATTTTTCTCCTTGTTACTAAAGATTTGAACTCACATCTCTGTGAAGAGTATCTATTTCTTCAGGATGAAGTACTAGAAGTGGAACTGCTGGGTCACAAAGTTTTTGAAGCTTTTAATACATGATGCCTACAGCCCTCCAGAAAGGCTGCATCAATTATAAACAGCAGTGTATTTGTGCATCCCAGTTTCTCCATACTCCTAACAACTCTATGAATCTTTTTTTTTCTTTTTATCATATTTAGCTAATTTGCTAGGTGGGAGAAAAAAGACACCTCAGTTACGTAAAACCAACATTTTGTTATATTTTAAATGTGGAATCGAGCTTTCAGCCACCTCTCTGGCTTCCTGGACAGTTCCGGGTAAAGAAATACAAGAAATTTTGGTCGAGTTTGGCTCTGGGTATCCTCAGTCGGATGGCGACGTTCATCACAACTAGCAGTTTATTCTCCCTTATCAGGAAAAGGACCGGAAAGGCAATCTGTCGGGGAAAGGAATTTAAAACGTTCTTTTGTTTGCATCCCCATAATAGTCTGAAATTAAAAATAAAATCATACATTCCCGTTAGAAAATAATAAATAAAATAAAATGTTCTTTTATGAGACAGGCAACTGTTAGAGAGGAGGTACTAAAGTTTTAAACTTTACGCAGGCATGTCGCCGCAGACCAGCTGAAATTGCTCTGGACAGGGAAAAGCACGTCCCCCGACCATTCCGTGCTCAGCTAAGCTCTGGAGCCCTCCGCGACGCCGGCAGCCACAGGGTAGTCACCGCAGCGGGGCGGGAGGACCCCGGCGGCCGCCACGCCGTCCCACAATGCCCCGCTCGCGCCACCCTAAGGGCGGAGAGAAAGGACCGCTGCCGGGGATGGCATCCGCGGAGAGCGCCGAGAAGTGCGCACGCGCACTGACCCCGGCGGGCCCTAGCAACCAGAGCAGTGACAGTAGCAACCGCCGGAATGGTGAGTACCCTTCGGGCCTCTTAGCCAAAGCTGAGAAGAGATTGGGAGTGGAGAAGGGTGACCGTGGCGGGCTGAGGGTCGGGGGATCCTCCAACAGCGGACAGGAGCCGGCAGCGGTCTGCAGCTCTGTGGAGTCCGAGGCCTGGGGCGAAAGAGAAGCCCTGGCAGTGGGGGGTCTGGGGCGAGGGCGGCCTGGGGTGGATTGGAGGTTGGGTTAAGGTGGAGGGACCCTGACACGAGAAAAGGGAGGACGAAGAGCAGGGAATTCTCGAAAAAGAGCGGATTGGAGTGGAAAAGGTGATGGGAAGGAGAGTGTGGATAAAGATGTCTCTTTACATAGAAGTAATTTTAAGTTTCACCCCTGGTGAGATGAAAGGAGGGGCTGTTACCAGAGGGGTCTTTGTAACACCCATTGCAGCACCATTCATAACCTGTGATGAACCCAGGTTGCCCTCTGAACGACTGTAAATGCAGTTATTAGGTAGCACTGTAAAACCCACTCCGATGGATATATTAAGGCATTGTTTCTCAAATTTCAGTATACGTAAGTATGGGCTTGTTGGAATTGCAGATTATGAAGTTTAAATATGATTGGGCAGTTCAGGAATGTGCATTTCAGCAACACATCTCAAGTGATTCTAAAATCTGGGCATGTCCCACTGCACCTTGAGAACTGCTGCCTTAGGTTTGAAATCTACCAGCAGTCTATCCAATTAGTTCTTTATGAAGTAATGATTTTACCCAATGATGCTCCTCAACTACTTAAATTGTGCACTCCCTTGCTTACATACTTGGTAGTTCCAACTAGTAGTTTAAAAAGGGTTACAGACCCAGCCAAAGCTATTTAGCAAAGTATGATTGTCCTGCCAGATGGAGATGTTTATGAAGAATAAGTATAATTAGCTGTCTTCTTTTTGTGATTCAAATCCTATACAAGTGAGCAGGAATTGAGCCTAGGAGATTGAAATGATGAAGTCATGCCCACCCTCACAACCACAAGATTAAACACCATTCTTTTAAAAGTAGCTTTCCTCCCTTGCTATCCTTACTTTATTCCACAGGCACTTAGCTGAAAATCATTGTCAAGGAAAGCTAAAAGTTCTGGAACCTAGGTTTATATTCAGGTGAAGAAAGACTCAGCCCTAAATAATTGTGAAAGTTTGAAACATGGGGATTGTTGAAAATTTTCAAATAGAGAATCAGAATCAATACAGTCATACGTCACTTAATGACAAGGGAGATACATTCTGAGCATCATTAGGCAGTTTTGTCATGCAAACGTCAGAGTTCATAGAGTGCACTTACACAAACCCAGATGGTATAGCTTACTACACATCTGGGTTATATGGTACTGTCTGTTGCTCCTAGGCTACAAACCTGTACAGCATGTTACTATACTGAATACTGTAGGCAATTGGAATGCAATGGTATTTATTTATATAAACATAGGAAAGGTACAGTAAAAATATGGTATTATACTCTTATGGCACTACCATCATATATGTGGTCCGTAGTTGACTGAAATGTCATTATGCAGTGCATGATTATAATTAGATGAACTAGCTGAGTCTGCAAACTGGTAGACCTGGGGCCCTCCAGAAATACAGGCCCACATAATATTTAAATTTTTAAAAAATTACCTTCCAATATCTTTAAAATGATTATATTTCACATAAAACCCAGATTTTTGGCTTCTCTGAAAAATCAGAAATACCATGTTTTACCATTGGACACGGTTTTTTTACGTTTTGGTATTACCGAAATACAGTGTCATATATTTAGTAGCATCTTTTCTTTCTTAATGGTACATAAAATAAGGATGTTATTTACAATTAATTGAGTTTTTATATTTGAAGAAGTATGGCATTAGGGTAACTCTTTTCCCTTAGTTCCACCTGCCAACAGTTGTCTGGAGCTAAGTAAAGATTATTCTCTTTACATGGGCTCTGTCCTTACCTGGTCAGCTTTACTCATTAATGATGTCCTCTTGGTCCTTTAGGCATTTGAATTTTTTTTTTTTTTTTTGTGAGACAGAGTCTCACTCTGTTGCCTGGACTAGAGTGCTGTGGCATCAGTCTAGCTCACGGCAACCTCAAACTCCTGGGCTCAAGTGATCCTCCTGCCTCAGCTTCCGGAGTAGCTGGGACTATAGGTGTGCACCACCATGCCTGGATAATTTTTTTTATTTTTAGTTGGTTGGCTAATTTTTTTCCCATTTTTTTTTTTAGTAGAAATGGGGTATCGCTCTTGCTTAGGCTGGTCTTGAACTCCTGAGCTCAAATAATCCTCCTGCCTTGGCCTCCTAGAATGCTAGGATTTCAGGCATGAGCCACCTTGCCCAGTCAATAAGATATATTTTAATATCAGGTGTTGAAAGCTATATATTTTTTGTAAACCAAGTGGGAGTGAAGCATTATATAATGATTTCCTTATTTTCTCTGAGAGATATTTAAATAAATATTCTCATTTCAGGAAATTAAAATACCCTCTTTGCATATAAAGTCTCAAATCAATCCTTTTAATGATAGAAGCCAAGGCTAATAATTATTACATGAAAATTGAAACAAATCATGCCAATAAAGACAGCCTTGTTTTTTCTTTTCTTTTATTTTTTTAAAGGCAAAAGCAACAACAATCAAAGAAGCCCTAGCCAGATGGGTGAGTACATGAATTTTCTCTTCTTTTAGAAACCATGCAAGGAAAATTTGGGGATAGTTATTTAAATCTGACCATTCAATACAAGGGATTCTTGTGGTATTGGAACTCTTCAGCTATCTTGACTGTGGTGGTGGATACATGAACCTACTACATAGGTGATAAAATTGTATAGGGTTTAATACAAACATACACACTCATACATACAAATGAGTACAGGTAAATTTGGGAAAATGTAAATAAAATCAGTGGATTATATCAATAATTATACCATAGTTTTACAGAGTGCTAACCGTTGGGGGAAATTGGGAAAACTGTATAAGGTATCTCTCTGTATTGTTTTCTTTGTAACTACAGGTAGATCTTCAAATATCATAATAAAAATTTCAATTTAAAAAATCTGAACACTGGAACATTTAAATATGGAAAGGCTGACTTATCTATTACTGTAAAATTGTTGGAATCTCTGTTATAGTACATTTTCTTTTTCAACTTTATCATCATTAAATGATATGTCATTTTCAGGTAATAGAGTGGTACGTGTTGTGGATTATCTAAGCTTTAGGACAAGTGGTGGTTTTAGCAGTTTGGAGGTTATAGCCAAATGTAAATCATGCATAGCCAATTGAAAAAACACTGAATAAAAATACTAAAGCATATAGGTACTATCAGAAAGGAAACTACATTGTAAAAAAATGTAAATATTAATTACAAATATTTTGAATATCATAACATTTTATAAAGGTTGAAGAGTTGTAATTCAGCATTATATAAAGAATTTCCATAGAGTATAGAGATGGCTCCTTAATTTCTGTGCCCTTTGACTTATTTGTCTATGTTATAAGTAGTCTTTTGCATAATAATATAGTTTTTGCTTTTGTAGTGAGGCTTTGAATAAAAAGGTTTTCAGAAGCTTTGGTGTCTAGGGAAAATAGACAAAAGTATTATGGATATAATAGTGAAATATTTGAATTCTTTTTTTGAGACAGAGTCTCACTA
>CAUYRT010057370.1:0-44913 GCA_963574885.1 Lepilemur ruficaudatus
GTAACCTTAATATTTGTACCCCCATAATATGCTGAAATAAAAAAGAATAAAAATTAAAAATTAAAAATTAAAAAAAAGATTATACTGGCTTTATAAATGGTTAGGTAACTTTAGCTTCCTTCTGTGTGTGTCAGTATGTACAAAATAAATTTCATCTCTCCATTGAAGGATTATTTAATATATTCTGTAACACTACCTGAGCCTGGGATCTTGATGGAGGAGCTGAAAGGGCAACTGGTTCAAAATTTGTTAAGTCAATTTTTATCATGTATAATTTCCAAATAAATGGTCCATTTCATTTATGCTTTCAAAATTGTTGTAATAAAGTTTTAGAGTAGGCTCTAAGACCAATATAATTATTCTTGTGAACTTCTAACTTCAGCACATAGGCACCTTCTCTTTGCATTAATTTTTGTATCTAGGATCTTTCATCTTGTGATTTTTGAGCTCAGCCTTATTTATTCATTCATTCATTCAATTTTATCCAGCCTCTAGTATGTGTGGAACACGATATTTCTTGTAACAGCTCACCCTTCTTTATTGACTAGAAAACTGTTTCATTTTTCTACATTACTTTTTAGCACTTTTTCTCAGCTTTTTATTCCAATTTCTGATGAGCTAATGTGAGAAAATACCTTTCTAAGTATTATCAAGTACAATCCAACAATTTTATATCTGGATATGCTAAGGTTGCCATACTTCACCCAAGTTACCAGGACTATCTGATGCTACCAAATTGTTAGGCAAAAAGTGTTTATAAATATGTACTTATTTAGTATAACTGGTCATAGAATTAAACCATAATTTTCCACTAAGAGACTATGTTTAAGACTGTAGAAATTCTGCAATTCCTCAGTCAAAGGCAGGAGTAAGGAAACTCATATTACATTTGCTAGTTGAATAATCAACAACATAAAAGAGAAATAAGCAACATAAATCAAACTGCACACATTCTGCTTTAAAAACTTAGTCCTCACATACAGAGTTCATCTGAACTATCACACACAAATCAAAATTTTCAATTGTCTTCTTAATCCAATGACCATTATATTTCAGCCTATTCCCACACAATGGTGTTCAGCCAGATGAAACAAAATGTTTTAACCAAACCAGCTAATAAACATTTGTTAACATGATCCCTTTTGCTTTGGCTCCTTCTTGTCTTTAGTCAAATTCCTTGAATTGTAACTCATCTAAATTTTGTTGATGGATAAAATACAAGTTTCACTTTCCTACTAAACCACTTATTATCTTATATTTCAAGATTTTCATACATTCTATAACAGTATTTTTATATATAAGGATAGATAGAATCTTAGATCTAATAAATTTTGCTTAACTTTTTTTAGAAGAGAAAATATAAGCCAAGAAAGGTTAAATAATGTGCACTAGAACACATACATCTAGACAATTACAGAGCAGACCTTGAACTCAGTTCTACGTACTCCTAGTCCTACATTTTTCCCACTGTGTCATGTTTTCCCTTTTTTCCATTTTATCTTTTTAAACTCAGCCATCTGATTCACCTAGAAGACATTATAACTTGCTCACGAGAGTTAAAAGCTATATTTATTCATCGACAACCACTAATCTTTCTAAAAACTGAAATAAAGTCTTATATTGCAGCACTTAATTTAAACATCAAAAACAACCTTGCTAGAATTTAGTAGATTTATGGTTCCTTATAATTAAAACTTTCCGTTGTAAACAAGAGAGCTAAAATGATTATTGCTAAATGATGCACAGACATGATATAAAAACAGAACAAATGTATACCCATGAATATTATACCTATTATAAAATCAAATCCAAAGGGATTTATATTAGGGATAATTGAAACCTCAGAAATAAGGTTAACATGGTAAAGAGAAAGGGAGTAATTAACTAACATTTCTTGAATGTCTACATTGTGCCAGGAGAGTGGTACACGTTTTGTACCATTTATCTCAGTTAATCCTAAAATTAAAGAGAATTACTATAACTTCACTAGTTTGCTATTCTGACTTAAGTTTTAAAACATCAGCATATTTTCTTAAATGTGGACAAGCATTCTTAACATTATAGCTACAGGCAAATTTGATGAAACTGTCATAGCAGAGGCCCATGCTATAATAATATACTAATGTATAACTCATAATGGGCATGGTGAATTTTTATTAATAATTATGAAAAAGTGGCATATAGTTTGTCTATTCATGACTGTAGCATTTGGAATCAAAACATCTTTTAGTTCCATTTTTTCTTTGTATATATCTGTTTATGATATTTGGATCTAAGTCACTTTATTTGTCCAACACTACCAGGAATTTATCAACATTGCTGCCAATCTAATAACATTTTGGGTTTTAAGTTATGGACTCCAGTTTGAATTCTTCACCAATCAAAGCATTTCCAGGGCTTTAGGGCAGTCTTAATCACTTATAGCACTGATTGATCAACTAGAAATTTTTTTGAGAAAACTATGGTACTGAGTCCTTGATAATAGTTAAGATGAGCACTTCACCTTTCACAATCCTTAGGAGCAAACTAAAAATCTAACTCAGAATGATGTTGAAAAGAATAGGGAAGAGGAAGTGGACAATATGACACTGTGACAGGCACAAAGCTATTAGGGGTAGGTCCAAGTGCTGACTCTCTCATTATCAAGGTGTATGCCCTTTGGCATGTTATTTTACTTTTCTAGGATTTAATCCTTAAAACCAATGACCTTGACCTTCCACTCTTAGAATCTATAAAAAGAAGAGTAAAGTGAATTCAAAATAGGTAGGGTGAAGAAAATAATAAAAATCAGGAAAAAAAACCCAGTAAAATTAAAAATAAGAAAACAACAGAAAATGTTTGAAAACTTAAAAGTGGTTTCTTTGAAAAGACCAACAAAATTCTAAATCCCCAGCTAGTCTGACCAAATAAAAAAGGGAAAGCACAAATTACCAACACAAATAATGAAAGAAGTTATCACTCTAGATCCTATAGGAAATAGCATAAGAGTATATTCTGAACAATTTTATATAGCAAATTCAACACTTAGATGAAATGGACAGATTATTCAAAACTACAGCTTACTAAAATTGACAAAAGATGAAGCAGAAAATCTGCATATTTTTGTATCTATCAAAAAATTGGGTTCAGAGTTAAAAACTTTTCCACAGAAGAAAAATTCCGTGCCAAAATACTTTTACTCAATTTTAATTTTCTCAAATATTTAAAAAAGGAATAACAATGTTACACTCTCATAAAACAAGTAAGGAGGGAACATTTCCAAATTTATTTTATAAAGGCAACATAATCCCAATACTAAAAAGTGACAAATTTACTTCAAAAAGAAAACTACAGACCAATAACACTCATGAACTCAGTGACAAAAAGTCTTGAAGATGAAGATATTAGCATACATAAAAATAAGACATCATGTCAAGTAAGGTTTATTCCAGAAATATCAGAGGGATGTAACACTTAAAAATAAATCTATATGATTCACTCTATTAAGATTATAAAGGATAAAAACTTTACGATCATTTCTATAGAGAAAAAATATCTCACCAAATTTGTCATCTATTCATGATTAAAAATAAAATACTCTCAATAAACTAAGAATAGAAAGTTCCTCAGTGTTATTAAGGCATCTACAAAAAACCTACAGCTAACGTCATATTTAATGGTGTCATATTAATGCTTTCCTCCTAAGTTATGGAACTTAGGCTATAATACCCACTCTCAAAACGTCTGACATTGTACTGAAAGTTGTATCCATTGCAATAAGGTAAGAAAAAGTAATAAAAAGGATGACAATCAGAAATAAAGAGGTAAAATTGTCAGTATATACAGTATAATTGTATACATAGAAAATTCTACGGAATTTAAATACTACTAGAAACTAATAAATGAGTTAAGAAGTTTGGAAGATACCAGGCTAATACATAAAAATAAGTTGTATTGTTATATAATAGCAGCTAACAGTTGCAATATGAAATTTGAATAACAATTCCACTTACAATTGTGCAAAAACACAATATTTAGGAATAATTTTAAGGGAGAGCATTAAAATCCTCTACACTAAAAAACACAAAATATTTCTGGAAGAAATTAATGTAAACATAAATAAATGAAGAAATATATAATGTTAGTGGTTGGAAGCCTCAATATTGTTAAGGTGTAATCCCCTCTCTATAGTGTCAATGCAATCCCCGTGATAATTTTATAGCTATTTTTGTTAAATGGAAGACATGATTTTGAAATTTGTATGTAAATGTAAAGAACTATAAATATCATAGCCACATTTAAAAAAACAAATAAAGTTCAAGGACTTACGCTACCTGATTTTCAGGCTTACTATAAAGCTAGAGTAATAAAGACAAATCAATAGGTAGGACCAATTAGTAGATCAATGGAACAAAGTAGAGAACCTAGAAGCAGTTCCATACTTCTAAGGTCATTTGAGTTCAACAATGATTCCTAAGTAGTTCAATGGAGGAAAGCAAAGGATCCTCTTCAGTAAAGGATCTTGAAACAAATGGGCATCCATATTTTTTATAAAAATACATCAATTCTATGCCACACCATATGCACATACAAAATTAATTTGAGGTAGATAATAGACCTAAATATAAAAGTTAAAACTATAAAATATTTACAAGAAAATATGGAAGAATATCTTTGCAACTTAGAGTTGGGCAAAGATTTCTTAAACTGAGGCAGAGAATAATAATCATAAAAGAAAAATCAATAAATTAGACTTTAATAAAATTAAAAACTGACTCAGCAAAAGATATCATAAGGAATATGAATACACAAAATGAGGGAAAATTAACGCACAAAGGACTGCTATTCAGAATGTCAAAGAACTCAATAACTCAATAATAGAATGATAACCAATCTAACAAAACATTATTTGAAAGACTTCACAAAGGAAGATATATAAATAGTTAATAAACACATTAAAAAGTACTCAATATCTTTGTTCATCAGGTAAATGCAAATTAAAACCACAAGGACATACCAACACATACAAGCAGAATGTCTAAAATTAGAGTCACAAGATCAAATGTTAGCAAGGAAGTGGATCACCTGCAACTGTCATACAAATGGTACAACCACTTTGGAGAAATCGTTGGCAGTTTCTGGAAAACTAAACATACATCTACCCTATGACCAAGCAATTTCAGTACTAAGTATTTACCCAAGAGAAAAGAAATCATATGTCCACAAGAAGACTTGAGTGAAAGTATTCCTAGCAAGTTTATTCATAGAATCCCAAACTGGAAACAGCCAAGGAATCTATTAATAAGAAATTAGATAAACTGATAAATTCACGCAATGGAGTACTACTTGGGAATAAAACAGAACCAATTACTGACACAAGTAACATATATGGATCTTAAAAACATTATGCTGAGTGAAAGGAGCATTACACAAAAGAGTAGATATTATGACTCCATTGATAGGAAGTTCTAGGTAAGAGTGGTGGGACAAAATCAGATCAGTGGCTATCTCTGAGCAGTCTGTGGGAGAACTGACTGGGAGAAGCCTGAGGGAACCTTTTGTGGTGATAGCACTATTCTGTATCTTACTAGGGATTTGGGTGACAGAGGTACATGCACTTTTGAAAATTATTTAATATTAAATTTAAACTATGTACATTTGATACTCTTAAGCTTTGTGCACTCAATTATGTGCAAACTTAACCTTCAGAAAAAAAGAACCATGACAAGGTATCAATAAGCATACTGAAGTATGGTGGTGGGGGGGTGTGCTGATGTCTGCATGTACTTTATATATTAGATTGATGGACATATTGAACTATGGATAGATGGGTAGTTACATGATAAACGTGGTATAATTATAATTTTATAATTAATGTGTTTTCACTGAAAAAAGTCAACTTTTCTCTATGTTTGAAAAAATTTAAGAGACTGTTGGATAAAATACAGTTCAGATGTACTTGAATTAGAAGGTATAATGATGAATTTGATAAATTTTCAAGAACTCTTTCATCTCCTAGTATAATTTTTCTTCAAAAGATTTATAGTAACATTAATTATAAAGAGATGTCAGCTTTCAGAATAGACAGATATTAATTTCAATTTTTCAGCCCTGTTCACATATTTGATTTTCTCCATTTAAATATCAGTGACCCACATCCAGCCATTTGAGTTTCACAAATTCTGTAGATCATGTCTCAGAGTAGAAAACAAAGAATGATGCCAGATAATAACCCAGTGGCCTTCTTAGAGAACCACCACCACAATATTTTGGGAATATATAATGACTTTATTCAAAAGGATGCAAAGGACAGGAGTAGTTTAAAAACCAGACACTTTGAAATAGAAAAATGAAATGGTACTCTGTCCAGAACATTTCCATCAAAGTTAAAGTCTTATTATTTCTATATAAAAATAAGAAGGTGGTAAATCATTAGTTTTGGTGAAATATTTTAAGCAGTAGCAGCATCATTAGAAATTACATGTCAAATATTTATTTTGCATGGCATTCAATGATTGATGATGGAATACAAAATTCATCACCTTGCTTAGAGACAATTTTGAAAGGTCAGCTCAGATTAGTGGCCCCTCCACAACTGGCTTGGCTTCTGATACAGCTGCATCTAAGTTCAACTTTTCACTCTGCCTAGTCCTTCTTCTCTCACTCCTTTAAAACTGTTGTTCCCAAGCAACACTGTAAATGTGCTTATGTAAATATGGATGTAAATCTCCATCCCAGAGTCTCTTTTACAGTCTCTTTCTAGGGTAGGCTAAGATAGGCTACGAAAGTGTTACTCCAAGAATTGTTTCCAGCAATAAAATTCTTCCCTTTTGGCTGTGATGACTCTCTCTCCTACCCACCATCAGCCATAATCATCACAGTACTAAGGCCTTTTACTGCAGCAATCACAGTTGCCAAAAGTCATTAAATTACCTTTTCATGGTCATAGACAAGCATCTGGGATGTTTCCCTGATCTTACGCCAGTTCTAAGACCAGTCAACGTTCCTTAGCTTCTTTCGACACCACAGTGAGATGTCTTTAGTTTCAAGGCCCAAGGGAAGGACAGTCAACCTGGCTGGAGTAGAGGAATTTCACAGTTCATGACAAGCCTGAGCAAACCTCCAATCTCCATTTCTTTCAGAATTCAAGATGTATTCTGTGAACCAGTCTAGGCCAATTATGCTTCTCCATCTTCTGCCCCAAAATCTTACATTGGAAGATCAGGGGCAACCAGCATAGACAAAGGGATGTGAGACAGAGGCTCTTACTTCCATTGATTAATTAGAACCCTAGCCTTTTGTAATACCACCTCTTACTTTTTTATTTAAATATCTTATAGTGTGCCTGTTTTTTGAAAGTATGTTTCACACAGGTTCTTCTGTTTTTTCTATCATATTAATAGTTTTAGCATAATGTCAACATAAAAATTGCAGAAATAAAATTGTTTAATTTTTATAAGACACGATCACATATATAGATAATCCTAAGAAATCTGCAAAAACATACAACAAATATGTAAATGTAGGAAAGTCACAGGATATAAGGTCACTGTACAAAAATCAGTAGTATGTCTACATGATAGCAACAATTAATAAATGAAGTTAGAAATACATTCCATTTAGAATAGCACCAAAAACATAAAATACTTAGAAATAAATTTAACAAAGTAATGCAATACCTCTGCACATTGTTAAAAATTAAAGAAGACATATGGAGAAATGGAGAAATACATCATATTCATGACTTGGTAAATTCCATACTACTCAGATGTATGTAATTCCTCCCAATCAATACCCCAGCAGATATTTTCTATAGAAATTAACAAGCTGGTTCAAAATGGATATAGAAATTCAAGGGACATAAAAAGTTAAAAATAATCTTGAAAATAACAACAAAACTGGAGAACTTTTAGAGTTTGAATTCAAAACTTTCTATAAAGTGCCAGTAATCAAGAGGTACGATAGTTATATAATGAATGGCCAAAAGATCAATGAAACAGGAGAATGCAGAAATACATGCAGACTTAATAGCAAAGGGCTAAAGCAAAGTCCCTTCAACAAATGATGTAGGAACAACTGGAATATATATGGATAAAAACTAACTTTGATCCCCACCTCACACCATCACAAAATATTAATTCATGGTGCATAATAGGCTTAAATGAGAAAACCTAAAGCCTATATAGCCTTTAAATGAAAACTAGAAGTAGGAAAACATTTCCTAGTCAAAACACAGGAAATAATAACCATAAAAGAAGAAAATCATAAATTTTAGTCACCAATTTAAAAACTTCTCATCTAAAGATGCCATAAAGAAAATGAATGGGGTGAATCCATTTGTTAAAACTGTAAAGCTAATATTTGTGCATTGCAATGTAAATAGATTTTATCTCAAAAAGAAATACCTATTTAATAAAATAATAAACGTGAAAACTTGAATATTTGAAAGGTGTCCTCACTCTCATACAGTTTTCTCAGAGTTTTCTGACCAGCCTTTCCCTATCCCCCGCTGGAGTTTTCAAGCTCAATCTGTAAATTCAATTAAGACATATTTATGGAAAGACTTTCATTATATATATGTGAGAGCTTTCATTATCTATCTATATTTTATATATGTATACATATACACACACATCTTATCCAACATTCTTCAACATTTCTCATTTCTCTATTTTATTCACATATAGAAGGAAATTTATCCTAACAATTATAATAAAACATTTTATTTAAATTGATTTCTTCAGGGAAATATAAAACATTTTTTAAAAAGATTTAAAAATTTGTTCTTTCCTTCACTGAATCAAAAAGCCTCTTAAACATATTATTTTCTAGTTATTCCATGTCATGTTTCAAAAAGAATATCTACATTGTCATATTTACTAAGCATAATAGTAGTATGCCTAGCAGTCAGGTAAAACTGAAGAGGGGGAAAATTACATATAAGTTTTAGGCTTTTTAAGAAAACTCAAGTATGTGAAGCTATTTTAAATCTGGAAGCTATACTCACTTGTCCCTCTCTCTTTCCAAATGTTATCTAGAAGTTAACAATATTTCAACATTAATTATAGAAATATCAAGAAATACAGTTAACACAAAGGTTTTCATCATCTATAAAAAGCAAAAAACAAAAACTGGAAATTAAAATTTGCTACAACTTATTTTTATTTATTTTTTTTCTTTTTTGAGACAGAGTCTCACTCTGTTGCCCAGGCTAGAGTGCCGTGGCATCAGCCTAGCTCACAGCAACCTCACACTCCTGGGCTCAAGCCATCCTCCTGCCTCAGCCTCCCAAGTAGCTGGGACTACAGGCATGCGCCACCAAGCCCGGCTAATTTTTTTTTTTTTTTAGTTGGCCAATTAATTTCTATTTTTAGTAGAGATGGGGTCTTGCTTTTGCTCAGGCTGGTTTTGAACTCCTGACCTTGAGCAATCTGCCCTCCTTGGCCTCCCAGAGTGCTAGGATTACAGGCACGAGCCACCGCGCCCGGCCTTACAACTTACTTTTTGACTAGAACAAAATGATAGTTCTAATTTCTATTTTCTATTAATAAACTGATTTATATTAATTTTAGTAATATATTTTATCAAGACTTAATATTTCCCTCATAATGATGGAATATATTCTCATTATTACTCGTTTATCTAGAGATACTGGTATATATATTTAGAACTTAAAGCAAACTCTTTGCAACTTCTTTATCATTAATGAGAAATCATTCCTGTTGGTAGCAACTTTGTTCTACTCTGTTTGGGAATCCCTTCCAGAGATTTATTTGTGTCAAATTCATTAAAATTGTTTAAAATGCTCTAACATTAACTATGGCCAATGAGTACAATAATTTTTTGAGTGTAATAATTTTAACAACAACTTCTGATTTGATCCAAAGTACTAACCAAATTGTCCAAAGACTAATCAATTAAAAAGACTTTTATTATGATTTCTACATGCACATTTGGACAGATACCAATCACCTCTCTGCTTCAGCACAGACTCCTCAGAAAATGATCAGGTGACCTCTGGCCACATACAGACAAATCCTGCTATCACCCTCTTAGGCCTTTAGGAATGCAAAGCTTTAAATTGTTCATTTTATATCCTTATAATTTATGTTAATTTTTCTAGTATCACATACTGTTTAATGAGTTCTGAACATTTTTATAAAGAGGAGTGAATAAAATTTATCCTATGCAACAAGTTAACTCATTTTACTGATCATTCAACCTGGAGTACGAACAGCTGGAAAAGAAAATCATAAAAACCTTGAGAGCCATTTAAAAACCACCATAGGGATTGATCTAAGAGGCATGGGGAAAGTGTAAATAGCAGAGAACTTTTCTGTAAAGACTCTCAGTGGCAACAAAACTTCAAACCTGATCTTTCTCTTGGTTCAAAACTCCAATAATGTTTTTTCAGAAATTATTAATAATAAAGATGGATTCAAATGCAAGTACTCTGTTTACTATGTTTGCCTTAGAGATTTGACCCTTCAAACTTTGATGGAGGCCACATAAATATATATGGGCATACCTCAGACATACTGCCGGGTCAGTTCCAAGTCACTGCAATACTGCTAATATCACAATAAAGCGAGTCACACAAATTTGTTGATTTCCCAATATATATAAAAGTTACGTGTACACTTACAGTCTATCTAAGTGTGCAGTAGTCTCATGTCAATGTATATATCTTAATTTTAAAAAAAACTTTATTGCTAAAAAATGCTAATGATCATCTGAGCCTTCAGCTAATCATATACCCTTTTTGCTGATAGAGGGTCTTGTCTCGATACTGATGGCTGCTGACTCATCAGGATGGTGATTGCTGAAGGTTGAGCTGGCTGTGACAATTTTGTAAAATAAGACAGACAACAATGCAATTTGCCACACTGCTGGACTTTTCCTTACATGAAAGATTTCTCTGTATACGTGATGCTGTTTGATAGCCTTTTACCCACAATAGAACTTCTTTAAATATTGGAGTCAATCCTCTCAAACCCTGTTGCTGCTTTACCAACAAAGTTTACGTACTATTCTTAATCCTTTCTTGTCATTTCAACAATGTTCATGGCATCTTCACTAGGAGTAGATTCCATCTCAAGAAACTATATTCTTTGCTCAACCATAAGAAGCAACTCTTCACCCATTCAAGTTTTATCACAAGACTACAGTAATTCAGTCACATCTTTAGGCTTCACTTCTAATTCTAGTTCTCTTGCTATTTCTACAACATCTGCAGTTATGTCCTCCACTGGAGTCTTGAACCCCTCAAAGTCATCCAGAAGTATTGGAATCAACTTCTTCCAAAGAAGAAGTTCATGTTGCTATTTTGACCTCCTCTCATGAATCACAAATGTCCTTAATGGCATTTTGAGTGGTGAATCCTTCCCAGAATGTTTTCAATTTACTTTGCCCAGATCCATCAAAAGAATTACTATCTGTGGCAGCTATAGCCTTACAAAATGTATTTCTTAAATAATAAGACCTGAAATTCAAACTTATTCCTTGATCCCAGCCATTCCAACAGAATGGATGTTGTGTTAGCAGACACAAAAACATCAAACGTCTTGTCCATCTCCATAAAAGCTCCTGGGTGACCAGGTGCATTGCCCATGAGTAGTAATATTTTGAAAGAAATCTTTTTTTTTCTGAGTAGTAGGTCTCAAAAGTGGGCTTAAAAGAGTCAGTAAACCATGCTGTAAACAGATGTGCTGTCATCCAGGTTTTTTTGTTCCGTTTATAGAGCACAGGCAGAGTAGATTTAGCATAATTCTTAATGACCCTTAAGCTTTTCAAAATGCTCAATTAACTTGACTTCAACTTAAAGTCATCAGCTGCGTTAGCCCCTAACAAGACAGTCAGCCTGTCCTTTGAAGCCAGGCATTGACTTCTCTCTAGCTATGAAAGTACCAAATGACATTTTCTTCCAAAAGAAGGCTGTTTCAACTACATTGAAAATCTACTGTTTAGTGCAGCCACTTTCACCGCTGATCTTAGCTATATCTTCTGGATAACCTGCTGCAGCTGCTCTTTCAGGACTTGCTGCTTCACCTTGCACTTTTATATTGTGGAAATGTCTGCTTTCCTTCAACCTCATCAAGCAGCTTCTGCTAGCTTCACACTTGTCTTGTGCAGCTTCACAGAATTGAGGAGGGCCTTGCTCTGGATTAGGCTTTGGCTTAAGGAAATATGGCTGATTTGATCATCTATCCAGACCACTCAAACTTTGTCCATATTAGCAATAAGGCTGTTTTGCTTTCTTATCATTCATATGTTAATTTTCCTTCAAGAACTTTTCCTTTGCATTCATAACATGGCTAACTGGCTCAAGAGGTCTAGGTTAGCTTCTGACATGCCTTCTTCACTAAGCTTAATCATTTCTATTTTTTTTTCATTAAAAGGGCATTTAACAAAATTTATCACACAGTCTTATTTAAAAACAAAAAATGGCTATGCATATTGCTCTAAGTAACATATTTCAATTTATTATGTAATATTTCCATCACATAGAAAGATATAAAGTATAATTATGAAGGACCATATACCCATTATTCAATTTAAGAAATAAAACATTAAAAATTCAGTTGAAATCCCACACCTCTCACTTTAAATCAAAAGCTACATTTCTAGCTTTTGATTTAAAGTGAGAGATCTATGCCTTTTCCTTTCACCTGAAAGTTTAGAGGCCATTGTAGGGATATTAATTGGGCTCATTTCAATATTGTGTCTCAAGGAATAGGGAGGCCCAAGGAGAGGGAGAGAGAGAGTGGAATGGCAGGTCAGTGGAGCAGTCAGAACATACACAACTTTATTGATTAAGTTTGCCATTTTATGTAGGCACAATTTGTGGCAACCCAAAACAATTACAATAGTAACATCAAAGATCACTGATTACAGATCACTATAACAAGTATAATAATGATAAAGTTTGAAATATTATGCCAATTACCAAAATGTGGCACAGACATGAAGTAAGCCCATGACACCAATAGACTTGCTCAATGCAGGGTTGCCACGAACCTTCAATTTATCAAAAAACACAGTATTTGCAAAGTGCAATAAAGCAAAAGGCAATAAAATGAACTACGCCTGTGTATGTTACATATACAACATATATATGTATATACACAGCCAAATCAGCCTTTGACATTAACACAGTAATAACTTATAAAAAAGGATTTTTTTTGCATGAAACAGCTTTTACTGAAAAAGCTAGAATGAGAATTCTTATATTTTTCTTTTTTAAATTTTTATTAAAATAACACAAGAATTTGACTAATAGAAAGCAACCAAAATTCAGTGTTTCTATAGTGTTAGCCATAAACATAGAAGCAAGGGATTTAAGGAGGAATATAGTTGTTAGGGTTATAAATATTGTCTAAAATGTACTGCCAGCTGTAACTGTGACAATAAGGGAATAGATTAAATCTTAAATATAGCAAAGTTTCAGTTGTACACAAAATGGGACTGCATAGTAGGGACTGACCGAAGTTCTGTGTAGAGAAGATCATGAGCTTAAATTGAAATTCAAAAGGGAAAAAGGGGGCCATATGGGTTTGGGAGGTGGGAACACTGGCATAAGTATGATGAATTTGTCAACTCAAACTATCTTGCCACTTCTTAGTCAACATTTAACTTATATTCCATTTGGTCTCGTTATATTTGTCCACAGAGTGCACCCGCCCTGGTGCTTTAGGGAAAAGACATACGGCCAATATTCTTTGACCTGTAGAAGTTGTATTCAGTTTTCTTAAAAAATATTTTAATAGGTTGAAGGAAAGGGGGTCACCTTGGCTTAATAAAATGAACAAACGTGAATGGCTATAACTGCTTCTTGTGTTTTATCTCTAAATATTTTAAGCTCCTTGAAGATAAAAATCCATACTTTCTATTTCTTTGCACAGCCTCTATCACAGTGTGAGAATGTGGTATTTGATTTCAAAAATGTGTTTAATTAAGATGAAAATTTTAAAAACTACTATGTGGCTGAGCCTTATTTTAAGGTTTTAAATGCTCCTCTGCGAGGAAATGGGTGGCTAGTGTTGCTGTAGGAGTGATGATTGTGCCACGGGTGGTAAAAATAAGCCAAAAAAAGCTTTAGAGAAAAATGTTTGACATTTTCTTTCAGAAGTCCCAATGCTTGTCTAAAAGTAGACAGGGCAGATTCCCAAGGTAAAAAAAGTAGAGTATAATGAAAGGAGCATGGGCTCTTTCCCTACTGACTGGCTCTGTGAACTCAGGCTAGTAGTTATCGATCTTCTTTGTGCCTCTATTTTCTAAATAGAGATACTAATCTCTGCTTGAAAGAATCACGGGGAGGAAAGGAGGAGGTACTTTCACTGAACACTAAGGAGGCATTCAATAAATGGAAGCCATAATATTTTCAGTCCAAGTCAAAGAGCCCTTGTGTAGTCCCCATGTAAATTGCACAAGGGTCAGTCTGTGTGACCAATGTCATGTGGCAGAAATGATGGTATGTCACTTCTAGTATTAGGTTATAAAAGACGCTAGCTCCTGTCTTGGACATGTTCTCTCCTCTCTTCTGTTTCTCTCTGGGGGAAGCAAGCTCCCTAGTGGTTACCAGCCCTACAGAGAAGCACTCATGAAAGGAAACTGAAGCCTCCAGCCAAAGTCAGCACAGAGCAGACGCATGAGAACAACCACCTGAGTGAGCTTACAGATAGATTTTCTAGCTCCAATTAAGCCTTGAGAAGAATGCAGCCCCAGCCTACAGCTTAACTCAAGCCTTGTGAGAGAACCTGAGCCAGAACTATCCAGTTAGGCCATGCCCATATTGCTTACCCTAAAAAACTGTAAGATGATAAATGCTTGTGTTTTTAAGCTGTTTAGTTTGGGGCCGATATGTTGCATAGCAATGGATAAATAATACAGTTCCCCAAGTCTATGTTTCATCAAATGCATTCTCTCGGAGGACTCTCTACAAGCCTACTGATGCTATCGTCTTTTCATTCAACGTCTCCAGGGCTAATCATAGTCACTGTCCCTCTTAAACTATTAGAGAAGATGGAAGGTCACAGAAAAGATAATTCACCTGCTAAGTATTTCTGGTCTTAACTGAGAAAATAAGTCAACCCAGACATCAAATTCAACCTAAATTGAATATAGCCACATGAAGTGGCCTCCTTAGCAAAATGACAAATGAAACCCTAACTCAACTAACCTAAATTTTAGAGTGAGATAGAGTGCAATGGGAAATTAACTGCTGTATTCCTGGAACTGTTAAAAAGCAGCACTTAAAAATATCTAAATAATAGTGTTACATAAAACCAAGAGGCAAAGGCAATATATATAACCTAAACATCTGTACCCCCATAATATGCTGAAATAAAAAAATAAATAAAAATTTTTAAAAACCCAAGAGGAACCCCACGAAAAGACTAAATGACTTGGAGGGGGAAGATTATGCATTGGAGAAGTTCCTACTCCAAATGAAATAAACACATCAGGCTTTGGAGAGGGAAAGGGTAATTGTGTCTGGAATTTGTCACCTACAGTTTCTGATAATCAACAGACTTGAACATTTTTGTACTTCCATAGAAACTGTCTTTAACAAGCCTGACCACATACAGTTTCTCCTGAAGTGTAATATGATTAAATAGCTGTGCTATGCGTGAATTTATCTTCAGATAGACACATTCTACCACCAGATGAAGCAAATCAGACCAAAGTGGAAAACAACTACCAGATGGCAAATAGTTTATGGAATGTCATTTGGCCTCTTTCCATCTATTTATTATAATTTTCAAGTTGTGGGAAAAGTTGAGCCTCTACAGAAGTCAGAAGACACACACAGCAAAACGTCCATATACTTCTTATTTAAATACTGATGACAATATAAACAACATATTATTGATTTATCTTATCATGTTTATTTCCTTCATTTTCTTCCTAGGTAGAGGGGAATGAGTAGTGAAAAGGAAGAATACAAAAGAAGTCACATTTAAGGAGAGGTTTATTGTCTTTCACGACTGAATGTAAAACAATGTCATGCATTAAAACTGCACAGGCAGTTTAAGACAGACTTATCTAACATGGACAGGTTTCTCAATTTGGGTCATAACATACGCTGTTTTCCAAAGACCTCAAATCTATTTCTATTTGATTTGATTTAAGCCAATGCCTAATTTATCAGAATCGTTTCTTTTCTTGTCTTTCCTCTTTTCCTTAATTTAAAAGAGAATATTTTAAATAAAATATTAAAACAGAATACTAGGATTGCTGTGTTTTGATTAATTATTCATACTTTAACTTTGGAAGTAATTCTAGGTGTTCATATAGTTAGCACAATTTTAATTAAAACACTTCATAAAAAAATGCTCTTATCTTTATTGTTAATATGTTAAATTTATTAAATGATGTTTCAGGAACTATGTTAATATTTTGTATGGTATATTTCATATAAACTAATTAACTCACCAAATTTTACTTTAGATCACCAATAGTATATGATTATTTTACATGAGTTCTCCAAACCTGGTAAAAATATAACACATATTAATTTGCTCGTGTGATCTGTGACATACTGAACAGAATGTTAGCAGTGTTACTGTGATTACCGTCACTTGATACAACTCAAAGATGTTGGATGCCTGATTTAAACAAAAAAAAAAAAGGATGCTGTTAAAAAATGGATGCTGTGATTATAGACCATTTGCTCAGGGAGTTTTTCAGAGATGGGTAGAGAATCATGGTTCAAAAAAGCCCCGTTTCTCCTTGAAGAAGGAAGAAAGAGAAAGTGAAGAAGAGGTTGTACATTGGTGAGAGAGAGAGATGTGCTGGAATTGAAGAGTTTACCTTAAAAAGGATAGATATCTCAATGAACAGAAGAGGTTTAAATACTATAAAAGATGTCAGTTAATGGTCCAAGACTTAATAAAATATATGTTAACTCATAGATGTTTATCTTGTGGAAATGCAAATAATTTCATTTGACAAAAGGTAAATACCCTAAAGCTATTATTTATTGCCTTCTTAAACATGAACTAGTTCTGTGTCTAACATTCCTTTATTGAATTGCCTATGGACACTTAGCTTCTCAAATGCTCTTTGGATCAGTTTAACATTTTACTGATCCCCTCATTAACTAATATATAGAATAAAATCTTTGACATGTGTTTATTTTATATTTGCATGAGAATCATGACTAATTACTAATGGTCCCTAGTAATGATAATAGCATCCCTTATTAATGCATCATCAAAAGCAATTCCATTCCTCTCAGTCATTCTTGTGATGTTATCTTAATGATATTAGAAAGTGAAGTGCTTGAGGAACTCTGGCCTATGAGTAAAATGCTTCATAAACTTAGATGTTCAATCTTACTAAGTCTTTTGAGCCCTGGAAAAAGCAGGCTCAATATATATTTTATAATTTTGTTGACATGAGTGAATAACTGATTATTTGCAAATAAACAAAGAATTAAGGAGGGAATACAAAAAAGTTAGCATCAGAAATGGTGTTATAGCTTTGTCTGCAGAGATTCTCAACCAGGATCAATTTTTCCCTCCAGTGGATACCTAGCAATGTTTGAAGATGTCTCTGGTTGCCACAACTATAGGGAGGGCGCTACTGGTATCTTGTGGCTAGAGACCAAGGATGCTGCTAAAGATCCTACATTGCATGTGACAGGCCCAATGACAAAGAATTATCCCGCTTAAATGTCACTAGTGCTAAAGTCAAGAAACACTGGTCTCCAATAACAAAGAAATGTGAGTTAAGGAATTAACAGGCAAAAACGAGGAGGAAGACAATTATAGATGAAATGTTCTCACCAATAAAAAATATGTATGAGAATACTATTTTAACCTAAGAAATAATAGTATAGCAATTACCTTTGAAATTTACTATTTTCAGGTGATATAACTTGCAATTCATTTCAGAATTAATGTAGAACATTAAGAATATAAAATTCATTTTTCACAATAACATTGGCAAAATGGCAAATTATATAGCAATTCAACTAACAGGCAATTGCCACTAGTTTTATGGGCTATGTTATCTCTCAAAAGAAATGAAATATTTCATAGATTTAATTTCATTTTTGGTCATTTATTACCTGAAATTTTATGCAAAGTATCTATTTTCCCCCTGAAAAATATGTATCCTTGAGTATGCATTGTATCCTATACATTATGTCTCCCTCCATCATTTACTATTAGAATTTCAGAAATTGTTTCACTTATAGAACTATTAATATAGCTATTTTTTCAGGGTTTTCTTCTTTAAAAGCATTTTACCAGGACTTTCTCTTTGAGTATACCAACAAAATCATCACCCTTCTAAACTGGTGCAGATCCCACCATATCTGATTATAAATGCTATTCACCTTTAATATCTACACCTGATGTACATGAATCTATTCAGAGATTTATGAGTACATTATTTTAGAGAGAGGAAACAAAAGTCTCTATGTTCAGAGAAAGCACAACTTAATGTTGCAGAGATTCAAAGTCTGCACAGGTAGTTATTAGAAGAAACAGACCTCCAACCCTTGGAAAGAAACTTTGTAATACAGGTAAGTGTCAGGTTATAACCTGGGTTAGAAGAATATTAAATGTAAGAATTCCTCATAATCCTAGCCTAAAGAGATAGTAATTGTTAACATTACAATACTAATAATTTAATCATTTTAGAAAAACACTTCTAAAACTATAGCTTATAACTACCTCTCACTAAACATGCCCAAGCTGACATTATGTGCCAAGAATAAAAAGGAAAAGGCCCCAGCAAATAAATAGTATCAGAGGTTAAAAGTGAAGCAGTATTACAGAGACTGAGGATTCTAATTATTTCCTGAGGATTTTAGTTATTTCTTGAAGTGAGGACATAGCAAAGCTCATATAGCCTATTGGAGGCAGCTTTGATTTCACATATATCGAGGGCTCAAATGATAACTTCCCATTTCCTGCCTTGCCTTGGACAGAGAATCCAGTTAATTTAATTGACATTTTGCAGCTGTTAGGGCATCCAAAATTATCCCAAGGATAGAAATTGTATTTTAATCCATAACCTGAGGAAGCAGGCCTTTTTGAATTAATCAGGAGTTAAATTTCACGAAATGCTGTTTCATTGTGAAGGGAAACAGACAAATTTATCTACAGGGGTATGCCAAATGCAGAGGTTTTCCCTTGCACCTGAGCAAACACAGCATGCCTTACTGTAACTGAACTCTTTGAAATATACATCAAAGCACATGCAACATAGCATAAATTCTTCCAGTCTTGTGGGATAGAGGATCTTCCATTTCAGGCAAAGTTCAGTTCAGAAGTGAAGAAACCAATACTGGAATACCGTATGCTTTACAAAGTTAAAATAAGACAACAGGCAGGTCAATTTCCATGATCTACCCTAAATGCTCATGTCTAAACTAATACTAAACTCCATAGGGCAACCATTACACATATGTAGTAGGTCTTTTTATGTCACTGCTTAGCTAAAAAGCAAGCTTACCGTAGAAGGCAATTCTTCAGAAACATTTTCTCTGTTGTTTTCTAAGATAGCAGAAACTCTCCAACAGAGTCCATATATTTTGTGAAGCCATAACCACTACCAACAGGTTATATTGGCTACAAAATTTGCCAGCTGTCTTTGGGTTTTCTAAATTCAATTTCAACAGTTTTATTTGAACTGTAATTAATTTTGAGCCACTTGAAGATTAAGAATCATATTTGCATTGTAAGAAACATTTCACCAAAAAGGCAGTTTAGGAAAAAATGTACCCATTTATAATTTGTGAAAATTAGATACGTGAATGCTCTTTAGTTATCATACTTTGTCATTGAGACATTTCAGAAGAGTTACAATAAGAAATATTTTATAACTAAATTTTTATTGAATCTGCCATCAGATGATTTTCTTAGACATTTTCTGTCTTGGTATTTTTAAACATGGTCATCGATGAAAAATGAAGAATAATTTAATAAAAATATTCTATAACATTTTCAGCACTCATCAATCCATATAAGGTGAAGTGTTAATATCTGAAGGTAACACAAAGAAAATAAAAATCTCTCCTCTGTGAAGGTGACAATGTTTTCATTGGAATTCTTCAAAGTTTGTATTCTGAATTTGTGGCATATTAAATACCAATCTTGAAAGTCAGTATGCTGTAATTTCAGAGACCAGTCAGTGCAAGATCTGAAGAAATTCATACAAAATAGGGTATGTGTAGATGGGCCTTCAATTTTCTGATTCAACCTGTAGGTCCCGGAAATGTTTTTGCACATGTTCACTAAGAGAATGTATAAGCTGTTAATTGCAGCACTATTTGCAATAGAAAAAATAGAAATAATTCAACTGGTAATAGGAAAATATTTAAATAGAGGACACCCATAAACTGGGAAGTCATTGAAACAGCCATATAAAGGGCCTAAGTAAAGTTGCATGTGCCAACACAGAAAAATCTTATTATGTACTAAAGTGAAATTACTAAGTGGGAAATTATACACACATACTGTGTGTATATATGTAATATATGTGATATATGTATTATACGTGTTATACATGTGATATATGTGTAATATGACGTGATGTATATGTAATATATATCTCTGTGTTATGTATATGTAATATACATGTGTGTAAAATATATGTGTATAATATATATGGAACTATTATGAATCAGCCCTCTATATTTTCCCACTTGAAAGTTGCAATGATGGAATGTAACTTTCCCGCACTCTATACTTTTCCTAATCTCCAAAAGGCCAGGATCTTTCTCTAATTGTTAATAACTTGTGAACATTCCAGTGATAAATAAAATAGAAGTGAGGGAATACAGCCTATTCTTTCTGTTCTATAACCTTTGTAATTTGTGGGTTTTGATGAATAGATATTGATTATTGGGAGAATTCAGAATTAAAATATGTTGGTGGGAGATAAGAAGGCTGGAATGGTTGAAGATGTTGGCTTGATAGGTAATACTGTAAGTCTTAGAATTTCAAAAATAAGATAAGAACTCCAGAAATGGAAGTACCTCTCCTACTTCCCTTGTTAATATTTATTAAGAGCTTTGCATGATATTTTGCCTGTAATAGACACTAAAAAAATTTTGTTGAATTAATGAACAGTACTGGTAGTTCACTTTGTGGTATAAATTGTTATGTTGGGGTGAAACTAAGGATTGTGCAAAATTGAATCATTTGGAAAAACCACATGGCCATCTCCAAGGGCTCACATACAATGCCTTTGCAAAAACTTCCATTCCCTTGATCAGGCTTGGCATGAGAAAGCATCACAGATTCAATAAAAGTTCTTGAATTCCTAAAACCCAAATCAGATTTCCATCTTTTTCATCTTTACTATTTTACCACAACTAGAGGTCTTATCACTATATACCCTGAAAATGAGATGATTCTATTGATAAATTCCCATCCACACACACACACACATACATTTAGCTCACTTTCTGACTACATGAGTTCAAAGTCATGAAGACAGGGTCAAGCAGCCATGAAATGACATTCTATAGGTCAGAGTACATTTATAATCACCATGCAAAATCATTAGTGAGTAGCCCTTGAGGCATCAATCCATAATTAGAGTTAGGCATCAAGGAAAAAATATGAAAGTAGAGAGAACATGGTTCTAAAAAGAAGCATAGTGGAAGAGCAAGACTCTGGAATTCCACAATTTTAGATAAGTTTAAATTTTTATTTAAAGAGAGGTAAGTCTATAAGGTGGTAATAGTGTATGCCCACATATACAATGAGGAGAGTGTTAAAGAACTAAATGTATACTGTAGGTTTGTGCTCTGCCCCCAAGGAGAAGGAGAGGGGAAGGGGAAACTTAATGCTGTCTTTGAAAGAAATTATTAATTGAATAATTATTAAATCTCATTGAATTTCTCCACTGATTTTATAAAATATTTCAGTCAATGGAACAATATTGATATTTTGCAAGGCAGTAAGAAACAAAGTATCAAATATTTGGGTGTTTCTGCTTCCATTCAGAGGTCATTTTCCCTGTGGGGTGTGTGTCATTTATAAGAGAATTGTGAAAGGTTTTCTTGTATTGTTACTGATATTTTTTAATACCTGATATATCTTCCCAGCTGAAGCCAAAGCTACTAGAATGCTTACTTCCTTCCCAAAATGGCTTTTTGTTTGGTACTTTTAGACATGGTCACTGATGCATATAAGAATATCAAATTTTAAAAAATGAAAACTGAGAGACCAATGGAACAGAATGAAATTCAGTACTCAAAAGTTAGACCACAAATCTTATTCAATTGGTAAAGCTGGGTAACAAATATGACTTTGACCTTCCTAGGCGAAAGCAAAAAGTAAAATACACTTATACTACCTATATGAAAACAAAATGAATTAATTCTCAGGAAAAGCATAGCTTGAAATCATAGAGAAATAATTTTGGGGATTTTCATAAAAGGAACAATAATATAGTCCAAAATGCTGGTTTCTAAAGGTCTGACTGAATTTAAGAATATAATTCAGGACATCAAAAGATATATAAAGTTAAAAAAGGATATAAATACAGATATATAACTAGGCTTTTAAGAAAAAATTGACAGATTTTGAATTTATATTCTCTGATAAGACAGTGGGTACAAATATTTTGTTATCAGTTGAGAGAGGAACTGTAAGTTTCAACTTTTAACACATGGCCAGTTGGATACTGTTGGCATCCTCTTTTAAAATGTGGCTCCCAACTTTACGCGGCGTTGTGACACATAGGCATCTGCAGATTGGGCTATGTCAGTCCTTTGAAAAAAGTTCTGGTCTGTTCTAGCAGACAGAGGAAATAAGGCTCAGTGTTCCATACCACAGAGCTCAGCCAAAGCGATTTTATCATGGAAAATTTCAATATGGCCATTAAGATTATTCTACTATTGTCCTAATAAATTTTCAATAAAACCTATATAAGATCTCATTTTATACAAAGTAGCTTCTTGGTGAATCTTTCAAAATCATTTAGTTATAAAACGTATTACCAGGTAAATGAATGATTCGACCTGCTCTGTAAGAATGTTACATCAGTTAATTGAGTGATGAAGAATAATTGCCAAAAATGATGCTTTTGAATTAGGATAATTGAGCACAAGGGAAAACTTTTGACAACTACTAAATAACAATCAATTATCTATCGAGGTGATTCCTAGTAACTGATAATATAATATACTGAATAGGAAAGAAAAATAATCATCTTTCTTTTCACAGTAACAGGACAGTGTGCATCAAACCAATTCTGAAAAAATTTGAGTCATTCATTAGGTGCTGGTTAATAAGAAGGGGGCCTAAACTATATTCTTGTTTCACACCGATCAAAATTATTATCTTATCTGAAACAATTTCATCAATCCTTGTCTTCTTTGACATATTAAGTAGTAAGTTCTATAAGAAAATCAATAACCTGGAATCTACATTTAAGCTCCTATAACTTCACCCAGCTATCCCCAGGACAGGGGAAAGGAGAACATCTATGTCCTTGCTTAACGTCTCTTTCTACCTCACTTCTCACCAAGAGGGGTGAGCATGAAACCGATTGGTCAGATTCCAAGACTCTTACCGGACCATACTGCAAGGAAGAGAGGTTAGAATGCATTAAAACTGTGGCCCTCAAGCCCTGGGCCGCAGACTGGTACCAGCCTGTAGCCTGTTAAGGACGGGGCCACAGAGCTCCACCACCCCCAACCCAAGCCTCATCCATGGAAAAAGAATCTCCCATGAAACTTAGGAAATGGAGGCTGCAGAGCAGGAGGTGAGTGGCGGCAGAGCTAGCCTAGCTTCATCGTATTTACAGTCCCATCACTCGCATCACAGCCTAAGCTCTGCCTAGCCGCCCCCCCCCACTCCCTGTCCATGGAAAAAGTGTCTTCCATGAAACTGATCCCTGGTACCAAAAAGGTTGGGGACCAGTGCATTAAAGGATAAAGCACATGATATGGCTCTCTGGCATTCTTCCTACCCAAGCTTCAGAGGAGATAAGAAATCTGGAATGTAATCCCCAGATCATGTCCACTCATTTATCCCACTTGTCTCTGCTTCATCCTTTGCAGCCAGAATGTCTGTTTCCATATGGGAAGTTCAGTGTTCTTTTTCGTATGTCCTATACTACTCTCTCCCACTCTGGGTCTCTTGCTTCCATGTTGGCTTAGAATTCTGTGTGATAGAACTGCAGAGTTGCACCCTTAGCCTCTAGATTAGCCTTGTCTTCCAACCCAAGTGACCTGAGTTCCAATGAGAAATTCCTTTATGACAATGACAGAGCATTGTTCCTTGTACCTCTATATACATCTCCACTGGAAATTTTTTGGGAGTAAGGAGAGATGGTGGTCGTATAGAAGGCCATAATTCTTGGGGCCGTTGGCCATATATCATTAAGATCTGATTCTAATTGTGAATAATTGGCATGATTTCAGCAAGTGTGAGACAGAAACTGGTCTTTGTTACACACTCTGTAACTGACCACAACGCATCATTGTACCAATTCACTAAAGCTGAGGACAGAGAACTTAGCCAGTAAAATATTCCTGTCTACAGAATAAAATACAAAGCAAATATAAATAAGAACTAGAAACACTTTTAGGTTGTTCTCAACAAAATTTATTACAAGGGAATCTGGAGCAAGCTGACATAACCCATGCCTGTTCTTCATGAAGAATATATTAGCCTGAGAAACAGGCTTACGATTTGTCAAGGATAGAACTGCCTTAGTCATTGGAAGAAATGCTCAACCAACTGGAGATTTACAATTTTGAGGAGATAAAGTAGTGTCTTTTAGGCAAAAATAGCCCAGACCGTTTTGAAGTATTTGATTAAGGATGGGGGACTTGCCTTATTAAAATAAAACATGGTATTAGCATAGAGAAAGATAAACAAGCCATTGAAACTGAATAGAGAACCTATAATCAGACTCATGTATATGTGGAAACTGGGCCTGTGTGCAAGCATTTATCATACTACCTAGATTTTATAGACATACAAAATCACATATATGTGATGATATATATAATCATATATACATAAAATCAAAAACTGGAAACAACCCAAAACTCCATCAATAATTGAATATAAATCAGGGAATAGGTACAATGGCATACTACTCACAATAAAAGGTAAAAAGCAACTGATATTTATAAAAACATGAATGAATCTCAAAATCAATATGCTAAGTAGAGCCCAGGCAAGAGTACATACTTTATGATTCCATTTACATAAAATTTTAGAACAAACTAAACTATAGCAACAGAAAGAATGTCAGTAGTTGCTCGAGAATGGGGGTATAGTATGAGATGAGCCACTAATTGGCATTAGGAAACTTATGGAGTTAAACATTCACTATTTTGATTGTGGTGATGGTTTCTCTGGTGAATAAAGTCAAAACTAATCAATTTGTACACTTTCAATATGTGGGTTTATTATACTCCAATTATACCTCAATTTTTTTAATGAGGCATGTCTATTTCAAAGAAAGGTGGTTCAAAATAAAATAGAAGAGATAACTATTATTAGTCTATTGGCAAGCTGGGATGGGTTACAGAGAACAAGTAGAGATATTAGCCTCAACTAGGAGAAACTACTCTTCTAAAATAACAAAAGAAAAGAGAATGATGGTATATACAGGTAGGTTTATACGTTTGATAGTGAAAATAAAGAGACATTCTCATCTGATCACTCCTACTTGCTCTGAAGTTAATGGCAAGATTACCTGCTCAAAGCGAAGAGGGGAGAAGGGAAGCTAAACAATAGAGAAGGCATTTCTGTTATTACTGCTGCATAATAAACTCAACTTAGTGGCATAAAATAATAACCATTTTACTATGCTTAAGCAATCTAGGCCAGGCCTGGTGACTCACACCTGTAATTCTAGCACTCTGGGAGGCCGAGGCGGGCAGATTGTTTGAGCTCAGGAGTTCAAGACCACCCTGAGCAAAAGCGAGACCCCATCTCTACTAAAAAAATAGAAAGAAATTAGCTGGACAACTAAAATTATATAGAAAAAATTATCCAGGCATGGTAATGCATGCCTGTAGTCCCAGCTACTTGGGAAGCTGAGGAAGGAGGATTGCTTAAGCCTGGGAGTTTGAGGTTGCTGAGAGCTAGGCTGATGCCACGGCACTCTAGCCCGGGCAACAGAGTGAGACTCTGTCTCAAAAGAAACAAAGAAAAAAGAAAAGAATCTATATGTCAGAATTCAGAGAGAGCAATGAAGGGATGGCGTATTTCTACTAAAAAATGTGTAGGGCCTCAGCTGAGAAGACCTGAAGGCTGGAGGTAACTCAATGGCTGCGACCTAAAATCATCTGAAGGTTCACTCTCTCACACATCTAGAGATTGGCACTGGCTACCAGTTAGAATCTCAGCTGAGGCTTTTGGCTGGAATACATTGTCTCAGTTTGGGCTGCTATCACAGAATCCCATAGACTGGGTGGCTTAAGCAACAGAAGACTTCTAGGAAGTCTAAGATTAGGCTGCTGGTAGATCCAGTATCTGGTCAGAGACCAATTCCTAGTTTGCAGATGGCCATCTTCTATTTGTATCTTCACATGGTGAAAAGCAGAAAAAGAGAGAACACATGTACAAGCTCCCATGTTTCTTCTCATAAGGGTATTAATCCCATTCATTAGGGCTCCACCCTCATGACCTCCCAAAGGCCCCACCTTCTAATGCCATCTAATGAAGGATTAGGATTTCAGCGTATGAATTTGGGAAAAACACAAACATTCAGTCCAATGCAAACATCTACATGTGTTCTCAGGCTTTCCAGAAAGCTTCCTGGGCTTCGTCACAATATGGTACCTGGATTGCAGAAGAAAGCCTCCCAAGAGAACCAGGTGGAAACTGTATCATATTTTATAACCTCCTTAAAGCCACTTCTTTAAGAACATCACTACCTAGATTCAAAGGGAAATAACATAGGCATCAATTCTCTAATGGAAGGAATAGCAAAGTTACACTGTTTTATGAGCAAGTGGGATCTTGTTGTGGCCATTTTTGGAAAAATACAATTGGCCAAAGAAAGTTTGTAACAGCTTCTATACGTGGAAGTATGAGTTGATCAGAGACATACTTCCTTGCAGCTTATAAGATCATAAGATTCCCCTGAGGTTGGAGATATCTGATATACAGTAGAAACATTTGATTTACTATGTACCTTTATCAGGGTTTCTTTATTGCTACAGAGTAAATACCAAGAAAACAAACAGGCTTATCAAGAGTGAGGCTTTTCCAGATGCAAAAGATAGAGACAAGAGAGAATTTGGAGTATACTAGCAAGAGTTTTTGAGTCACAGAATTCAAGTTGCATAAGAAGGAATTTTTTAAATGAGAACTTATCGATGGTGAGACAATACACAGGCTGCTTATTCTTATCAACTAGCAAAGTTAATAAGAAAAAAACATGGACAAGAATCAGAGCATGTTGAGTTAACCTTTGATCAACATGGGGAATAGTGGCACCAATCCCCAGGCAGCCAAAAATCCAGCCTACTGTTGACTAGAAACCTTACCTATAACATAAAGTCAATTAACACATATTTTGGATGTTATATGTAGTATATACTGTATTCTTATGATAAAATAAGCTAGACAAAAGATGTTATCAAGAAAATCATAAGAAAGAGAAAATAGATTTACTATTCATTAAGTGAAAGTGGATAATCATAAAGGTCTTCATCCTCATTGTCTTCATGTTGAATAGGCGCAGAAGGAGGATGAAAAGGATGAGTTGGTCTTGCTGTCTCAGAGATGGCACAGGTAGAAGAGAAGGAGGAGGTAGGAGAGGCAGGCATACTGGGAGTAACTTTTACTGAAAAAAATCAGCACATAGTGGACCTGTGCAGTTCAAACCCATTTTGTTGAAGAGTTCACTGTATACAATGGTGGTTAAGAGAACAGATCCTGAAACCAGACTACCCAGATTTGTATCTCATTGTCACCACTTGACTTGTATGACCTTAAACAAGTTACTTAGACTTGCTGTGCCTTGGTTTTCTCATCTTTAAAATGAGATAACAGTACCTTCTTTATGAGATCATTAGGAACATTAAGTTAATTGTTACATGTAAAACACTTAAAACAGTGCCTGCCTAATAGTAAAAATAAGTGCTGACTATGATTAGTATTAGAAAAGGTCCAAATAAATCTTGGCATAAAAAACCTTAATCTGATGCCTTATGTAATTACAATTACAAATTAGCTATACAGCTTGTGCTTAATAAAAAAGAAGATAACTTATTCTATGCTCGTAGACACCTTTCATTACTAAATCTAAATATGTACATCTCAGATGTGCATGCCCAATCTCTGGTACTCAATTCCAATCACAGAATTCCAGTTTTAATGGGTACATTCTGGCCTTTCGTTAAGATTTGCTGTCCTTGATTTTTCTTAGATACGATAATACTATTCTTGGATAACCTGAATTTGGCAATTTCCAAGGTTGATACTTCCTAATTCCATGCCATTCACATGTCACCTCAATAGGCTAAGATGTTTAGTTTCCAATATTCCTGACTATTGAAATTAGCAACCATATGGAAAGGTTATAATCAATTTTGTTTATCAAGAATTTTTTGATGGAAATGACTGAACTACTTAGTTTTATGTTAAAATGGAAAGCTAAATCCAAACTATTTATGATTAAGGTAAAAATAAATTGTATTAACGCAGTTAAAGGACATATTAGTTCTTCTCTTAATACCAGATGGTACAAATGCTTCTTACCTTAATTTTTGGATGATTCTAGTCCAAATGATGTACATTAAAAACAGATTTCCTAACTAATGGTGATTCTTGGGCCACTGATTTGTTCTAAATATATCTTACTTACAAGTTGGATTTATTATAATTACATTATATTTCACAGGAGAGTAATACCCAGGTACCCTTTTGAATACTTCTATAATCCTTCTCGTAAGACATACCACAATTCATTAGAAATTGAGAATTCACTCATTCTAAGAATCAGTTTCATTTCATGAGTCTCAAAAGAAGATAGGACCACCCCCCAACACCTTGAATAATGAAAATATCTTCTGATCTCAATATTCTATGCTCATAACTAAGATAAAAACATTCTGAAAAAGAGCCAGAAAATAATTCCTAACTTCTAATTAATATCCTAGCAGCAGAATGACACCATGTCATCTAATGATCTCATTAACATTAACAATACTTACAACAACTGTTTACTAACCACTTACCTATGTTAAGTATTTTGTAAAACACTTCGCCTGTCTCTTTACCTTTGACCTTCACATAAGTTGTCTCATAGCCATGATGAACTGTGTGTATGAGAGGACACACATCACATCCTGCCTCTCCATGCTAGCAGGAGATGCACATCAGGACCACCAGGAAGGGCAAGAGGAAACAAACTCCCTAACACCCTGGCTGCTGTTTCACAACAGTGAAAGCAGTAAATAGTAGAGTCCACACAAAATGGACATGAAACCAATGTATAAGAGTATTCCCTAGAGCAAAATATTCCTATTGCCATGAGCAGGAAAAATAAGAACATAGCATAATCTCATCAATCGTAGTAATGTATCTAAAAAAAACTCCTTGACGATCAGAAGAAGAGGTGGTATAAAGATATCATGTTTAAATGAGAGCCAGAGAGTAGAAATGGATCACCAGCTCATAGGAGCCTGGCTTAGGAAACATCTTGTTTAACAAGCAACCCAAAATAGCAACTTTTGGTGACCCAGAAACATCCCTACAAGTAGAATGTGATGATTTATATATTTCACCTGCATGACAGTAGTATTTCTCATTGAAAATAAGTAAGTGGGCATTTCCAGCATCTCTAGAAACAGAGATACTTGCAGTATGCTAGCAAAATCAGATTTTTGAGCCTATAAGATGAGTAAAATCAATACAGAGACCTAAGTCTTTCATTCCACTGATGGTCCTCTAGTGCCCCCCACACTTTTCTGCACACTCCCCATCTCACAGAGACCCCTGAAATAGCTTCCATGTCAAAACTCCCCAGAGGAAGGCTATACTACAATCTCTAAAAGGCAAACTTTCGTGGTCACTGAAATCTTTGTGGCTCAGTTTCTCTGCATATACCGTGACACTGGCACATCTCAGGGTCTTCCCACTCCTCACTGCCTCCCATTGCCATCTCAGCCACTCCCATGACTTGGTGTCAGTCTGGGTCTCAATGGGAAACAGGTGGCACACTCAAGACTGGAGTAAACCGTGAAGGGTGTATTGAAAAGAAGCTATTTATAAAGCAGCGGCAATGCTGGAGTAAAGGAGGGGCCAGGGTGGTAGCTGGGGTTTGTCCCTGACCTGTTGCCAGTTAATCTTTCTTTAACTCAGTTTCCAAAATCAAAGCACGAGTGAAGGGCACACCTATTGTACAGGTGCTCCTAGACTAATAAATATTTATGTGTGCAAATAACAAACATAACATTGGATAAGAGAATTTTTTTCTTGAGCTATTTGGTGATTTTTAACAAAAGGGGGGAATAACCAAAGAAATACTTTCAAGAATAGTGTAAGGTTAGACAAAATAACTTTTAAGTGTTCATTGTGCTGAAATAAAGCTTTGCTCTCCAAATGTTTTTCATATCTTATTAATATTTTGTGAATCCTAAAACACCACTTTTACAAAAATAGGGGTATCGTTTTCCCTAAAGCAATTGGAATCTAAATTAATGTAGCAGAAACAAAATGGTAATTGGAACTATAACTGAGACATTTTTATTCCTATTCCAAAGCATTTATTCTCATCTGTAACATCTGAGCTTTGACTTTCTAGTTTTAATATATTTTTTAATATTTAAGAAGAAATGCATAAACTGAAAAATGTATATTAGCTCCACATGAGTAAAAACACAATGTACTTTACCTTTCACTATCTTACTTCTCTAAGAACAAGAACATTTTAATTTCCTCATTTTTATCTATGAAGTCACAGTATTAGCAATGCATGAACACAAACATTAGGATTTTCAGATCCTATTTATTTAATAACTGAGAAATGTGATAAAGAGAGAACATGTTCCCCACAGTACCATGCAGAGAGTTTATTTTTTTAGACAGCCTCACCAATTTCAAAGTCAAACACCTGGATAACTAATTGGAAATACATCTTCCCACCTTACTTCAAACTCTAAGTCTGTGTCAGCAGCAGCTGAGGCACTGACTCTAGGAAAACTTTCCCACCAGTTGAGAGGTAAAAAAGTTTCAGTAAGGTTTTATTTGGAGGAAAGGGTGTCATATGCTCAATTTGATTGGGTTGTTCATTGAATTGACCAATTTTTTTTTCCAGGATATGTCTCTCTTTTTACATTTTTCTTTGTTGTAGTTGAAATTTCAAAAAGAAAGAAAGGAAAGGAAAGGAAGGGGAAGAAGGAGAGGAAGAGAGAGAAAAAGAAAAGAAAGGAAGGAAGGGAGGGAAAAAAAGGAGAAGAGGGGAGGCGAGAGGGGAGGGGAGGGGGAGGGGAGAGAAAAGAAGAGGAAGAAAAAGGGAAGGGAAAAGGAAACAGAAAGGGGAAGGGGAAGGAAAAGGGAAAGGAACTGCTATGGATAGGAAAAGCAGATAAGCAATCCAACCCCCGCCAAGGGACTTTCCTGACTCTTTTCACCACGACCCCCTTTGCTGTCCCATGGAGCTGGAGGGAGAAGCAGGAGTACAGGAGGGTGGAGTGAACACACACTGGAGTAAAGGAGGGGCTGGGGTCATCCTAGCTGGGGTTTGTCCCCGACTATTGCCAGTTAATCTTTCTTTAAGTCAGTTTTCAAAAATCAAAACACAAGTGACAGGATTAACTCCAAGGTCCTCTAAGCTCTGTGATTCTATTACCAGAAAGAGAGTGTCAAAAGAAGAACCACTTTTTTTCAACTGTACCCAAGTGTAACACATCTGTTTTACACTTGAAAGTTTCTCACTGATACTTGGCTTTAAAAAATATTGAAGATAATTTAAAAACAAATTAAAAAGTTGCACCCAAAATGAATCTTGTTTTGTTTGGTTTTTTTTATAAGTAGCTGCTTGGCTCCTGTGTCCTGTAAAATACAGGTACTTGATCCTTGGTGTAGCTTCTGTTTGACTTTATATCATGAGAATCAGCAGGTCTGTCTGACTTCTTAGCCCCCGTCTTGAATTGGACACATACAGGGCCTCTGGCCAGTGGACTGAAGGCTTTTTGTAGGATGACAGAGTCAGCTCAGGAGGTATAGAGAGGGCACTTTTGTCTTCCCTGTTGTCCTTGAGGTTCGGCTCTTCTCTGGGTAAAGAGACGGTTTACCTTTGTAAACACAAAACATTTTTACTTTCTCTACTTTCCTATTAAAGGCAAAAGAATGGAGGTGAATAAAATTTTACTGATTTTTGAGACACTAAAAATAATAACAAAGATGACAGTAACTTCTTGCAACAGACTAATCTGCAGGAATCAAAACATCTTTTGGTTGTTTTTTTTAAAAAACCATTGATAAGTACACAGAAAAAAAACAAATTCTAATTCTACAATGCTCACAAATCAATATCAATGTACAGAGTTTGAATTATTTTTGTAGAAAAATTTTCCCTTGAGTCATTTTGTTTGTTATCAAACTAGAAATTTTTATCTAAATTTAGGTGGTAAAATGCTACATGCATTTATATAAATAATGACTTCAATATTTGAATCAAATTACCCAAGTTTATCTTTCAGGGATTAATTATTTCCACTTAATAATAGACATTGCTATTATTCCAAAGTATCTTTCTGAGGCAAACAGATCAGAAACAGCAGGTGGGTACAAGTTGTAGAAAGTGAGGCAACGCAGCCCGTAACTCAGCAAAATCCGTAAGATCCGTTAAGAGGCTGTCAGAACAGCACAGCACCAAGCTGTTGTTTGGCTACTTGAAAATAAGCCTCAGACTATATGCCAACAAATGTCAAAACTTTTAGTCTCAGGATCCCTTTATAATTTTAAAAATTATAGAGGATCCCAAGAAAGCCTTCGTTTATATGGGTTATATCTACCATTATTTACTGTGTAGGAAATTAAAACTTTAAAAGATGTACTTACTAATTTCAAAATAATAATACAAACACCATTTTATATGAAGATAAATGATATAATTATATCTTTATATGAAAAATAAATGTTTTGTAAAACAAAAAACATTGGTGAGAAGAGTGCCATTGTTGTCCATGTTTTGCAAATCTAATGACTGGCTTAATAGAAAAAAACATTATGTTTCTGCATTAAATCTGTTGCAATATGTTGCTTTGATTGAGTATATTAAAAAAATCTGGTCTGACCCAGATATAGGTTGGAAAGCAGGAGTATGTTAATTGACTTTTCATTTATTTGCAGATAGTCTATATAAACAGCTATATGAACTTATATAGAACAAAGTTTATGATGTATTGTTACATCAAAAAATAACTGGTTGATCAATACATACAGCCAACTCTGATTTTTGAAAAAAATGTACAAGTGTATATACAAATATGTAGATATGGCTATGTAAGTATAGGGAAAGTTCATGAAAAGTAAATATTGTATTATTTAGCCTCTATAATATTTATTTTTACATATTCCATATAATATATAAATATTATTCATTATAGTATTAAATATCTATTTACCCTCTGTAATAACCTCTCGGGGCTGTGTTTTAAAAAAAAGATGTGTGAATTATGAATATATTTCCTTTTCTTGGTGGGGGGTGGTATGTGTGTGTTCCTTTGCTTTCTAAATTTTAAAAAAAGGAGAGGGTGGAGAGAAAGCCAGGCCAGTTTCAGACTTCTATGTAACAAATAATGTCAGAATACAATGCAAAATTTACAGAGTCCTCAGTAAAAATATTTCTACTCCAAATTTCCTATCAAATCACTTACGCATATGAAAAAACAACACAAAATTCTCAAGCAAGCAAAGAACATAGAAAAAACACTATCCACATGTCCTCTTGAAAAATACTTTAACATGCATTCCAACCAGGTAAGAGAGAAAGTGACAAGAATTAAGTAACAGAGAATTTGCCATGTAAAAGCATTAGTTACTAACTATGCTGCCCTCTACTATGGGATGCTATATACAGACATCGCAAGTAATACTACAGCAGCCCAATTAATTAGGTAAAGCCTATAAAATATATGGCGGCAGGCATAACTTCTGATGTAGAAACTATAGTATTTATTTTAATTACTTCTGGAACACTCCTTAGCACTAGTACAACTGTCATAATGTGTGAACAGAAATCAAATAAGCAACACTTCCAACAAATCAAAGTTCATAAAGGAAAATCTAAAGAGAAAACTGATAATTGGTAGCTTCTCATCCATTTTTGTCATTTTTGCCTGTGCTTTAGCGTCATCGATGTAACTCTCCTCTCACCCCACCTCCGTCTCCTCCCATCTTTACAGATTCGTAGTTCCCACACCCAGAGATTCCATTTCACTACAGAGTGGAAATGGGTATCAGCATATCTTAAAGTTGCTTATTCACATTTGAGAGGACCACTGCTCTAAATGGAGGTGGTTGGATGAATAGATCAAGTTAATAATAGCATTATTGGATATTCAAGGACAAAATACAAACAACTTCTACCTCCAAAGAGAAACAGCAATTGGGATTCTACAACGATTACTAAATCTATGATCTCCACCCAGTTGAAGGAGAAATATGTACAACCTTAATGAAACTTTTTCTGGCTTTTTTTAAATTAAATTTTTATTTATTTTTTTTTCAAAATTTTTATGGGGGTACCAACATTTGGGTTATATCTATTGATAAAAATGTACACAGATGGACTGTCAAGTATAGAATCAAATAACTCATTCATTTACTCAACAATATCAAACCCCTCTAGGTACCAAGCATTGTGCTAACTGCTGGAAATATGATGGTGAATAAAATTGACATGTGCCCTGCCCTCCTAGAGCTCAGATTCTTTGTGGCATTTTGTCATAGATAAAATATTAACTGCTTAAAGACAACATATATACTTACAGAATATTCTCTAGGGATATAGAATACATTAACAACATTCCTTTAAATAAATTTAATGACAGAACATTCACTGGATTCACTGCCAATCTGTTTTTTAACAACTAACAGCAGAATTTCTATGGTTGGTCTAAAATTTTCTCCACTTCTGGTGAAAAATATTAATAATAACAAAAGTAAACTGGAAGGATTACTACAAATTTTGACCACCTAGTAGATATCTAAGTTAGATAAGTTATTTGTTTTCCTAAAATTCTATTCATTGTAAGATTAACTTTATTCTATTTAAAATATTCTTTAATGTTTCCACATATCACTTATAGCAACTAATTTAAAAAATGAAAACTTGTGTATTGGTATTATAATTATTCTTCCTATTGTCCTAACCCCAATTTTTCTTCTAATGTTTCCACTTTTCATATATACAATATTATGTTTCTTGTCACGATTTATCCGAGTTATTCTTGTTTAGTTCTTTCCATAAATCATTTTGCCAGCTACTTATCATTCTTGTTGCTACTTTGAGTCCTTTTAGATTTCTAGAGCTAATGAGACAGTCAGAACTTAACAGTACTTACTATGCTGCACTTCTCCAAGGCTTAGATAAGAGTTATTGCCACCCTATTCTATGCCATGCTACTTCTTTCTGTATGTAAAACAAATTATCATATTTAGGCCTCATAACACTATGCAAAGTACTTTATTATTTCATTTTCTCTTAGGTCCTTTTGGGCAATTTTCTCACACATGATAGTGTCTATGTGATGAGTTTATTTCAAGCAAATACTACTTAAGATTTCGTATTGAGTATCTACTATACCCTCCCTCTGTGACGCATGTGTGAAAGACTATATATACTTAGAGAAGGAATAGAGGAATGGGAGTCGACCCATTCTGAATCCCTTTCTGAACAAGAATTGCCATACAGCTTTAAGAAATATTTTTGGTATATGTTTACAAGCTTGGGATGGGTTGACTATTACTTATTTTAAAAAATAAAGTATATTGCAAATACACATTGGAGACATTTTTATCTGTAGTATATAAAATAAAACAAGTGAACATCATGACCTGTGCATAATAAAAGAGCCAAGACTAAATTGAGCTGGGGGACTGTTTAACTCACGGTCTAACAATGCTCATTCAAATATTGATTGATTGCCTGTTATGAGTCTGACACTGTACTTTCCACTTACTTTTAGGTGTTCACATTTTATTTTTGACCCAGAAAATTAAGTTTGTTCATTTACCATAGTTTGAAGTTTGTCCCAGACTCAGGTCAAACTCTCTGAGCTACTTGGTGCAGCTCGAGTAGTCAGATTAAAGCACTGAGCTTTTTTGAATGACTGCTGTGCATGGACCTATATAAAGACTTGTACATCTATAGATACACAGTGTTCGTCACACACGCATACATACGTGCGCTGAGGCTCTCTCCATTTATCTTTCCCATTTGCTTTAGATTATTTTTGGGAACAAGATTCTCTATAACTTTATTTTTACTGTTTTATCCAGTTTAATACCAGTGATGATGGTTAGAATTAATTTTAAAATATGTTAATGCTCATTCAACAGGATATGAAACGGAATTTTCTACCTCGATTTCAGCTGAGACCCCAAGACCACAGGGGAAAGTAGTCCTACCCTCCAAAGAAAGGTGCCAGATCATTTCAGCAAGGCTTTTAAAGAAAGTGGCTAAAAGCTGAATTTTGTCATTGTTTATTTCTATGTTTAAACTTTTAGTCTAACACCCACCATGAGGGTATAAAAAGTTCACTGTTTTTGATAACAAATCCCTGCGTTTAACATATTCTATTATGTACTATTTCTCCAGTGCATACAGATTAAAGCAAAATTCCAGGTAGCAAACTGTCCCTTTTTGTTGAGGTCTCATTGATTCATACAACAAATATTTACCGAGGGCCCACTGTGCCTCGGGCACTATTATGCCAAGGACACGGGCAGTGATCAGAACAGAAAAACTCTTCATCCTCCAAAGCTTACACCTCATGAAGGGGAAAGAAAACTTAACAAGATAAATAAATAAAATATTTATAATGATAGATGTGATAATGCTGAGAAAAAAAAAATAAAGCCAGGAAAAGAAAAATGGAAAGTGTGTGTGTATTGAAGCTGTGTGTTCCAATTCATATAACGTAGCTAGTAAGAGAGTCCACATCAAGACAGACAGATCTGATAGAAGACTGGAAGGAAGCTAAGAGGCAAGCTATGCAGATTTCTGGGAGAAAAACAGACACTCAGAACAGAGGAAACTGCAATTGTACCATCCAGAGGCCAGAGTGTTCTCCAAAGACCAGGGAAGGGGCCTCCTTGACCGGAGCAGAGACAAGGGGCAAAGTCGCGGGAGATGCAGTCAGACAGGCAACTGCAGGTGGGGAGTTAATGAGGTGATAGTTTCTACTTATAATAATATTGATATTCCAAAGGCGCATACAATGTCACTTACTCCACTACCCACAGTAAATTCCAGGGGACAGATCATGTTTTAGAGGCTAGGATTTCTACTTGCAATAATTTAGATTCTCCAAGGTCTACACAGTGTCCCTTACCTCACTGCCCACAGAGAATCCAGTTTTATAAATACCCACGTCCACATCATTTGTTCTGTGATTTTTCTTTTCTAGGACTCTGAAGAAAAGTAACCAATATTCAAGAATTATTTGTGATATTAGGAAAGAACTTGTTCTATGAAAGATCGCTTGAAGGTGTTTTTCTTTTTCTTTTATGTGAATGTCCAATACCTTTTTGAAGTTGTCCCTTTGGTAATTTCAATCTACTTATTCTAGCCTCAGTACTGCCTTTTTATGACAAACATCTTGACTGATCAAACTAGCATAAAATTGGGGAATTTGATGAAATATGTACCCCTAATATATATTTTATAAACTACAACAAGCACATGGTATCTATGACACCTTGATTATTGAGATTTAACCTTTTCAATATAAGAGAACATTCCTATTGCAAAAATCTGGGAAGGAAAGAAGGCAGTGAAGATCAGACAAGTCAAACAAGCGTCTTTGTGATTGACAAGACCCGGTGTAGCCAATAATTCCAATTAGTAAGAGCAAGGGAAAGAATGTCAAGAAACCAGGATAGCTGCACAGGAAGTCCCTGAGGGGACAAAGTTTTACAGGAATGTATTTTTAAAAAGGAAGTAGCTGCATATAGTCTAGGAAAAATACAACAGAGTGGCATGAATCCCTAAGAGTGTCCAGAAAATCAAAGTCAAAAATGGGCTGAGGCTTAAGAAAAAGGCTGAAGACAACAAGAGGGACCTTTTTATTTGATCTGGCCAAAAGCATTCAGAAAGTGCACCTCACAGAGTATTAGAACTCAAAGGAGATGAGGCTATATACTAAGGGTCCACTTGCTTGCTTTGAATAAATGCAAACTTCCAAGCACAGAAAAAAAAAAAGGATACAATAACAGCAGCAAATATGGTTCACTTATAATATGGATTTATTTTTGTGTTGCTTGTTCATTTTCTTCTGTACTTATTCCACCTCTCACACTGTCATCTGTCACCTATCAGCCTGCTCTAGAATGGATAGATAAGTCCTTCTCCAAAAGCTCTTGGTTACTAGTTGCAGAAAATGTTGAATATCTGTGTCCCCCACTATATATCGCACATATTTTAAAATACAGGGTCTTCAACTTCTCCAATGTTCTTAAGTATATATCTGCTGCCAATAACTGCTCACCCGAGAGTGATTTCTCTTTCTGTCTTCAGCCCAGCAGGCTTCTCTTCCATGTGTCTCCTCCTCTCCCTCCTTCGTACTCTTTCTGCTGAGAAGTGGCTGCTTCCTAGTCCTCTCCATTTTCATCTGGGGGAATGAATTCCATCTTCGAGTCTGAGCCCCAAACAAATCCTCCAACAGGCAGCACAGAGGGTATCTCCTTTCCTGAGTACCACTAATAAGAACCCTCTCCAACAGGGCCATCCCTAGGGTGTGAGGGGCCCTTGACAAATAATTTTGCAGGGCCTTGTCTAATACTAGCAATTTGATCTTTAAAATGTAAAACATAATTCATGGGCTCATATAAAGTAGAGTGATTTTTTGATGGAGGGATAATGGGTTGAGAAGAGATATATACTGGTTTATTTTCCAATCAGTGCATGTGAAGATTCTTCTCTTGTCCAAGTACCATCTCTTCCTGTCCAGGTCCAGGAATCATCAGTTCACATTCTTTATTGTCATATGCATCATTCCTGGCAATTTCATATTGCCCACGGTAAGAAAAAAGTGACGATGCTATTATTGTTCACAATGCTCTTTAGAACCTGTTTGTATTTTTTAAAAAATACAGGCTTTCTTCTCTCTTCAGCTCCCCAATTCCATTTATTTAATGCTGGCTACATTATTACTCCTGACACTGCATCATTCATTGTGCCACCCATCAATACTGGCTTCCAACGACTCTCACAAAAGTTGTTATTGTGCTTCATTGACAATGCCTACAAATGCAAGTCTTGCTCAGAGGATGTACAAAAAGGTAAATAATTTGTTTTCCGGTCATGTTAAATTTACTGTTGAGAATTGTATGGTATAAAAATAAAACAACACATCCTCGAATCCCATGCCTTCCTTAAACTCTTCAGAACCTAATCCTGGCCCTCCTAGAATGTGATCCTTTCAGTGTTCACCACACCCTTGCCTTCCACACACTACCACCAGTACAGAGGATAAAAGGAGCACTCCCATTAGGGCAAGAAATGCCTCTCCCTTATCCAGCACACCTTAAGAGCAAGCTGGGAGAACATGATGTCACTACACTGATCAGACGCAAGAGAGGACATCAGTTGGGAGAGCCCGCTGGCACTGCAGAGCAGCAGTCTGAAAATACTTGAGAGGAAATAAGCATAACCCTTCCCAGGGGTAGCCCCATATGTGATGTGGACCCTGGGAGAGGACAGGGCAACTGCCTTGGCTGCCAGCAGCAGGGGCATTATGGGTAGAGGACACCTGCCTCCAATCTTGCTCAGGTGTTGCAAACTGGCAATGACCCTGCAGTCACAACATGGATAAGCCAGAGCCAATACATTGGGTCCATATACATGGCTCGAGTCCAAGGGATGGTAGTGGGTTGCAGGTGCCCCCAGGGCCCTGAATTCATGCTGTGTGCAACATGAGTGAAAGTTACCCAGAAAGATCATGTGAGCACCATGCTGGCAGCCCAATCTTGTGTGAGTTCACAAAAGAAACACTGCATGGGCTAGCAAGCGTGATCAGCTTACCAGGCTACCCTTCCTGAATCAAGGTCCAGCCACATGAATACAGCCGTAGAGGCCCAGGATACTCCCATAGAAGCAAATTCCACAGTTGCTCAGGACATCTGGTCAATCTGCCACATAGGATGGTGAGCTCCAGACACCCCAAAAAGGACAAAAATGGGGTTGGGGCCCATGCGTCTCCTAATCCAGGCTCAGGACACCCTGACTGGATGGCAATATTAGCCCCTGGACAATGCCAGGCATCAGAGGCTAATTTAAAAAGTTTTAAGGATGGCATAGTCAAGGCACAGAGCACCCCAATTCATGAGGCCTAGGGCAGAGGCCACACTTGCCCAAGAGTAACACTGCTCTCCAGACACAGAAGCTCATATTTTTACCTATGGCATGCCCAGAATCATACAGCATACACATACATACAAAATATATCTCCCAGTTTACATAGAACTATTTATCAGTATTTTTGACACCCCACAAAACATCCAAATGCTCCACAATCTGCACAAATATAAAAAATACTTATCATTTAGTCTAATTATTGACTTTATTATTAAAGACACTGGAGCCCAGAAAGGTACCAATGACTTGCCATTTCACCTCCCCTCCCTTACTGCTCACATTAGCCCACTAATCAGGTTCCCAAAGTACGAAGTGGCCTCCCCCACTGCATTGAGGGCAACGGCCTTGATTTTCTCAGCACAGTACAAGGCATTGCTCACCACCAGTGCTCAGTCAATACTCTGTGAACAAATGACCCAAATTCCCACAACATGGATGGCTCTGAGAGATCACTCAGTTCAACGCAACATAGGGCGATAATACAGCAAAAGTTTATTACATTATGAACACGACAAACTAGGTTTCAAAACCAGAGAAACCTGGAGTAGGAGCCTCAGCGCTGACCCCCGTGGGGGGATAAACAAACACGCAGCTGTAATCACTCCAGTGTAATCCTATTAATCACAACAGCCCCAGAATAAAATAGGAGGCGACCGAGACTACCGCAGCACTAAATTAACTTCCTCCACCGTTGTCACACAGGAGGAAACGATTCATCATCCTGAAGCCTGAAGCTCATTTTCCACATGAAAAATGAACTTAAGTATAATTTAATGAAACCTCAGAAAACAGGTACATTTCCATAATATTTAGGGCTTTATTTATTTTTTTTAGAAAAATCAAGAGCTTCCTGGATAAATGACGATCAACGTGTGCAGGACTCCTCTAAATGAAGTTCATTTTAAAAGAACTATAGTTGACCTTCCCTATCATAGATTTCTTATATGCCCTTCACTGAGTAAATAAACAATTCTGTGTGTGTGTGTGTGTGTGTGTGTGTGTCTTTTTGCTCTTGGTGACTTTCCATCTCCTAATGGCATGATACTGCTGGTCTCTGGCATCTCAATTGCCCTCAAAACCTATGCCAGACACCAAGGCATAGTAAACCTGTCTCAGTCTTTGTCGATCAGCGTGGCCACCCAGAAAGTCAGAGTGTTTGGGCTACAGTCGTCTGGCTTAGTGATGAAGGCTTTTTGGAGCCCTATGGATTTAAAGAACATTTATGCTATTTTCAGAGACCGGAGAGGACTGGGGCCCACATGAGGGCTTCTTAAAACACGCAGATCGTAAACAGTGGCTTGAAGAAAAGTGAAGGATGTGATCAGAGAGGAAGAAGAGTGTTCCAAGAGGAGGAATTAGAATGCTGAAGGCATAAAAGAGCTTCACAGAAAATAGAGGGTCCTGGGAGATAAGCAGCCTATCTCCATTAGATGGCGTGTAAAATAACAGTGGTTAAAAATAGCGTTGGCTGGATAGAATGAGGGCAGATTTGGAAAGCAGTAGGCATAAACATGTGCTTTTTGAGTAGAAAAACGATTAAATCACCCCCCCCAAAAAAAGCGTTTTATCAAAAGGTAGCCAAGAAAAACATGCTTTTAAAATGAGAATTCATAATTTTTCCCTAATTTATCAGACTTTTATATGATATATCAGCTTTATGTATGATTTGATTGTTGGAACACAGCATCCCTCTGTGGTCCTCTTTAATAATGGAGCAGTTAACGGTCTGCAAGTCGCAACACTCAGCTCTGGGACCCGTCCTGGGCCAACCTACTGGGATTGCTTTGGCTAAATCTGGAAAATGACTCTAACCAAACTTAGAAAGGAATATGTCCTGCCGACATGGCTTTCAGTACTATTTAATTAGCATTCAATGCGCTGCATGTTAAGACATCAACATCTCCGGGGGTTTTGCTTGTTATAACACTTAGCACAACCACCCCACAGGATCAGCACTATTATCCTCATCTTATACATGAAGAAACTGAGGCACTGGGATTCTTTCAGACCCTATGGCCTGTATCCTCATGCCCCCCACCACCCTGCCTCCAGCTTGTCCCTGGAGGTGTCTCCTCCTTCAGATGTTCCTGAGTGTGAGAGAGTGAGGAGGACACCACCCTCTGCACCCTGGAGAATGTAGTCTGGGGTTTGCTAAACCAAACAAGGGCACCCAGTAGGTGTATTAGTTTAGGGTTAATTTTATGTGTCAACCTGACTGAGCTACAGGGTGTCCAGAAAACATTTCTGGAAATGTCTGTGAGGGTGTTTCCAAATCAGATTAGCATGTGAACTGGTAGACTCAGTAGATTGCCCTCCCCAAAGTGGGCGGCCGTCATTCCATCACTGGGGGCCCCAGTGGAACAAAAAGTGGAGGAAGGAGGAATTTGTCCCCTCTTATTTTTCCTGCCTCACTGGTTGAGCTGGGACAACTCATTTCATCTTTTCCTGCCCTTGGACTGGGATTTATGCCTCTGGTTCTCAGGCCTTTGGAAATGAACTGAACTACACCACTGGCTTTCCTGGGTCTCCTGCTCACAGAGGGTAGGTCATGGGACTTCTCAGCCTCCATAATTGGTATGAGCCAATCCCTCTCAATAAATCCCCCGCCATATATAAACACATACATACACATCCCGTTGGTTTTATTTCTATGGAATACTAATACAATATAGGTGACTTTCCCTCATATATCAATGTTTCTAGTATAATAAATGTGTGTGCATGTGAATGTAAATGTGTGTGCTATTGTTGCTATTGCTGTGGTTGTTTAGGGAAGGGTGCGGGTAATGAATTTCAAATGACTTAATAACACAGCACTATGGCTCCTGGAAATCACAAGACTCAAAGATTTGCCTTTTCACCAAGCTGGAGAAATGCTACAAAGAAACCCCCCCTTTTTTTTATAGCTTTACACTTCTGTAGCCGAACAGTTGTGCCAGCTGTCAGTGTAGAGCAGCTCTGTATGACAATGTATGACACTAACTATCGGCTACAGCATGGCTGGCCTCTCCTCCTCTTTGTTGTACCTCTGCTGTTTGATGTACTCCAGCCTTTGCTGCTTATGAGCTTTGTGACTTTGGGCAAACCAATTCTCCTTCCTGAGCCTCTTTCCTCCGCACTGGAATGGGAATGATGGCAGCACCCACCTGTGGGGAGTAAACGAGATGATGCACATCAAACGTGTGGCGCAGTGCCTTGCTCGACACGAGGGCTCAAGGAATATTAATAATGTTACTATTCCCAGTTCTGTATTGGTTCATGTGGTTCTTCCCACCTCTCCTGTGTGATCTCCCTCTCAATGTCCCTGCTCTTTTCAAAACAGGTCAAGTCTTATTTCCTCTAGATCTCTTGTCTGTCTCTTCTCTGGATGCCTGGGGCCACACATGCATACAGACTGTCCACTGGCTCAAGTTCTTCACTGTTCTCCAGTCATTTCACAGGCAGATTTTTGTCCTCAAGTGCATGTTATCATTGCTGAAGAAACAGTGCCCCAGGCCCTGGTGCTGGCTACTCCCAGGTGGCCCCTCAGGCAAGACCCCTCTCAGGGACATCTACTATATTTATTAGGAAAAGGACGGCTGAAGTCCTATTAGGTAGGGATAAGGAGGAAGGGAGAGGAACAAATGTTTTGTCTATGAAAAGAGGATGTAAGAACTGGCTAAGAAGAAAGAGGTAGAGAAACCACAAACTGGAGATGTGGTCAAGGCCACAAACAGGGTAAACTGGAGCATGTGCATTAGGGGGTTTTAGTTGTCCTCAACTGACCCAGGGTTCATTACCATCTAATTAGCATTACGGATTTGACCCTCCCCCCAATGGATTTTTGTGAAGGATTCTGGGAGGACGATGCATACAAACTAAGAGTTATGTAAGCAAATCTGTCAATCACACAAGGGCAGGAAAGGGGAACTCCACCTAAAGAAAGGAAGGGTAGCCCATTTATCATATAAAAACATGTGTATGTTAAAAACCCAGGGTCATCTCCACTCATGGAGATAGACCCATTCCCTCTCTAGAACATACTGTGCTTAATGAATCTATTTTTTTTTTTTTTTTTTTGAGACAGAGTCTCACTCTGTTGCCCGGGCTAGAGTGCCGTGGCAACAGCCTGGCGCACAGCAACCTCAGACTCCTGGGCTCAGGCGATCCTCCTGCCTCAGCCTCCTGACTAGTTGGGACTACAGGCATGTGTCACCATGCCCGGATAATTTTTCTATATATTTTTAGCTGTCCACGTAATTTCTTTCTATTTTTAGTAGAGATAGGGTATCGCTCTTGCTCAGGCTGGTCTCGAACTCCTGACCTTGAACAATCTGCCTGCCTCTGCCTCCCAGAGTGCTAGGATTACAGGCATGAGCCACCATGCCCGGCATTAATGAATCTTGGTGCTTGTCTTGCCTGCAT
>CAUYRT010057371.1:0-12554 GCA_963574885.1 Lepilemur ruficaudatus
GTTCATTGATTCAATACCTATTTATTGAGCATATATTATGTGCCAACTACTGCGCTTGACACTGTAGGTGAAAGGAAGTAAGGCATATTCCCATCAAGGCAAGGGTCTTCTAGTGGGCAAGGTAGACCCACACACAGCTAATTATAACATTATAAGATAATATAAGATAAAAGATACAGTAGCCAATAAGAGTATATGCTACACAGTATCCCTCTATGAATTAAAAGAAAACACTTAAAATTTGTTTCTTCTGGGCTGTCATTGGGGGAAACCTTTACTTTTACTCTATTTTGCAGAGATATTTACTTAAATAATGACATATTTCAAGCATATAAAGAAATATAATGAAGAGAATGAATACTGTATGATTCTACTTCTATGAGATAACTAGAGTAGCCAAACTCACAGAGAAAGTAGAATGGTGGCTGCCAGGGGCTGCTGGGAGAAGAAAGGAATAGGGATTTGTTGCTGTTTAATGGCACAGAATTTCAGCTCTGCAAAATAAAAAGAGCTCTGTGGATGGATGGTGGTGATGATACCACAACAATGAACGCACTTAATGTCACTGAACTGTATACTCAGAAATGGTTAACATGATAAATTCTATGTTATGTGCATTTTACCACAATTAAAATACTAATAAAGAAGAAATAGAGAAACTAATAAAAGCGATTACTATGTCCCCACCATGGAGTATAAACAGATGTACACATATGTTTTGTCCTATATCCTTTATCATCCTCTCATTTTAAAGAAATAAAACACTGAAATACAGCTAATGCCTCCCCTCTCTCTGCCAGACCTTCCTCCTCTTTTTATTAAAGTTTCAAATGCTTAATGCATCAAGATACAAGCATTATCTTAAAGTTTGGGTGCATCATTCCAAATGAAAAACAGCATTTTAAAAATGCTTCTGCAATTGTCGATGTTCTTTTTCCAAAGACCGCCCAAAACACACCTGTCGGGACTGCAAACCATGGAGAAGGGGGGGACGTCTCAACACCAGGGTGCTAGAGAAGACAGTATCCTGGGAGGGCTTAAGGGAGCAGGGCTTTGCTTTGCATTGGATGCTGACAGGAAGTGGGTGTAATTTTACAATGAGATACCTTAACACATTTCAAGCCTAGAGAAACTAAAGTTATGATTGTTTAAGAAGAAACAATCACTCATATTAGCCAAGATAGAGGGATATTTGGTCATTTGCACGGTTTGGACGACGTTCCTATTTTTGCTAGTGTTAAGATATAATTACGGAGTGGCTGTATTTTTGTTTTGACCTGCCTTGGCCTCAGAGTGGCCTTGTCTGACATCAGGGCTCTGTGCAGCTGTTTACTTTAGACAAGAGAACACTAAGGCCTCGCTGTGAGTGTCAGGCTGGCCCCTGGCTATCAAAGGCTGTTTTCTCTTTTTTGCTACATATGTACGTATTCATAAATAATAAACACCATTATTTTGTGGGTCTTGATTTAAATATGTTAATAATATACTGTATATATAATTCTGCAACTAGCTTTTTTACTGAACTTCATAGTGTGAGATTAGTCTAGGTTGATACTAGCATATCTAATTCGTGTCTTTTATATGCTGTTTTGCATTGAACTGAAGGATGGTTATGTTGCTTCTGTGTTTTCTTGTTTAAAAGAACGCTGATGCATCTTGCACATGGATACAAGCTTCTAAATACCATTTCCAAAGAGAGCAACCAGGTTAGGTGCCGAACGGTAAGGAAATGCTCAACAGTGTTGAAAGACTGAAAGCCAGCTTGCAGGGGCTCCCACTGGCAAAATCTGGGACAATCTGAGCAATAAAATAATGAAAATAGATAATAATTCATAGAACAAAATAAATTTCCATGAGTCCATAGAGCTCTAAATAAACAGTTGAATCTTATTGAAACTCACTTACATGGGCTGCGAATGTTTCCACGTTGCCTGTGGTGCCTGCATGCATGTCATTCATTTTAATATTTTTTTAAATCAGATTTCTCTTCTATAGCTGTATTTTTCTGACACAGTAAGAAATCATTCCCTATCCAGAGAATACAAAGATAACTTTCCTGTAGAAGTTTTGTTGTTTATATTTAGATCTTTAATAGATCTGTAAGTTGTTTTTGCTTATGATGTGAGGAAGGTAATCTATGTTTCCACATGGGGAATCACTATTCTTGCCCAACATTTTTGCTGATATCTAACTGGGAAACTCTACCTCCAATAGAGGCTGGGAAACGGAGTTTTTTGGCTGGGTATGTTGTCACCCTGGATAAAACCATAGTTCTGCTAAGGAAGAAAAGAAAAAATAAACATGGAGGCGCAACTAGCAGTTGCTGCTGTAGTATCTTCTAATTTTTGTTAATTTAAATATCTTTTGAAAATTAAACATTCCAGTTGTTGATTGCTCTTCATAAGAATACCAATCCTTTTTTGTTATATTATTATTTTGAGACAGGGTCTCCCTCTGTTGCCAGGCTGGAGTCATAGCTCACTGCAACCTCAAACTCCTGGACTCAAGCAATTCTTTTGCCTCAGCCTCCCAAGTAGCTAGGACTACAGTTACATGCTACCATGCCCAACTAATTTTAATTTTTTTTTAGATATGGGGTCTTGCTACGTTGCCCAGGCTGGTCTCAAACTTTTGGGCTCAAGTGATCCTCCCTCCTCAGCCTCCCAGAGCACTGGTATTACAGGCATGAGCCATTGTACCCAGTCTCCTTTTTTTCATTAAAAAAAAATCAATGTATAATTTACATGCAGAAAAATTCACCCTCTCTAGTGTACATTTCTGTGAGTTTTGAAAAATGCATGCATTTGTTAATCTGAGGAACACATCACACAAAGTGATACAGAGAGAAAATTACGAGGTATGGTGAGAGAAGTAGGCAGGATCCCACTCCTAAGGGGCATTTTAGGTGACGATAAGGAGTCTGGATTTCAGTCTAAGTGCAGCAGGAAGCCACTGGAGAGTTGTAAGCAGGGAAGTGACGTGATGTAATATATGTTGGAAAATGTATTCTGAGATTTCTCTGGAGAACAGATTGTAAGAAATGCAGGGAAGGAAGTGGTCTGAATACAAGGCTGTTGCGTAGTCCAGGCAAGTGTTCACAGTCGTTGAACAAGGGTGGTTGCGGTGGAGACGAATTCAGACAGATGCAGTGCGTGCGCTGCACTGAGCAGGATTTGCTCTTGGAGTTTCATCTTCAGCTATTTCTATTGCTTGGATGTGATTCCCTCTGGAATCAGACGTTCAGAATAATCACTGTAATTTGTGAATTTCTTTGCATGCATACTCTGCTAATTTGGTAAAGCTGTTATGTTTTTTCTCATTTCCCGTCCATGTGTGATCCACAAGCTACGTGATGTAATTGCTTTTCTGGATTGCAGAAAAGAATGAAGACAATATTCTCCTTAATAAAAGAGTTTCAAACATGCTTACATGATCTGGCTTTTGCACGAGGATTTAAAAGCAGGTTAAGAAAACTATTGGATGGAAGAATTAACTCAGGAATTTGGGGAAGGTCTTGTCCTCTTCAATCTTTTCCTTAAATCGTTTAACTTCCTTTAAGGATGTTCATCAACCTTTCTTTTTTTTTTTAAATGTTAGCATTCCTGAGAGAAATGGCATATTAAATCCCCAGTACTGTATTACACATTCCATTATTAATTTACTTTTCCTTTTAATTCATTTCTGATCATGTGTAGATGAAGTGGGTATTTGTAACAATCAGTTTCATTTATTTAATCAAAGTCTTTCATCGATGAGAAGGGACTGACTCTGATTGGAATAAAGAGAAGAATGAACAAACAGGTGAATAATCACAATTACCACAAGAAGTCCCTCTAGTCCTGGGGACCCCCTGGTCGCCTGGTCTACAAAGATTTTGGCAGAACTGCAATAAAAACACATGCCATAAAGCAGTGATAGACTATGCAAAGAAATAGGGAAATAATAGCAAGAAAATATAAATAAAAATGGAAAGTCATGATCACATCAAAAAAAAAAAAAGGAACATAACTTTGAACCATAAAGGGTAGCATACACGCTATATTTGAGCTATAAATCTAGGTCTGGACTTCCTGGAACCAATATAAAAAAAAACGCTCATAGCCAAAGAGTCATCTCCCAATTCTTATTATCAGTATAGCAGGAATCCCAGTTTGAGCCTAATACCCTAGAACTGAAGTTTGTCTGAAAACCTTAAATTTTCCATCAACAGTGGCCTTCTGTATTTTGTAACATCCATACAATAGAATAAGATGCAGCCACTAAAAACCAATGAAGTAGCTCTTTTTGTGCACATAGAAAGACTTCAAAAACTGTTAGATGGAAAAATGATCTACAGAAAAGTATGCTCATTTTTTATTTATAAAACATATGTATTGGCATTTGTATAGTCTTTTTTTTTCTGGAATAGTTTAAGAAATTATTGACAGGGCTATTTTGTGGAATAGGACTGGAGTTTGGTAGGAGGAAAACTTTTGTAACTTTATGTTTATTTTTTTCACATCTATTTCATTTATGTTGAAAATAAATGAAAACTTTTTCTTTTGTTTTATAAAAGAGTGCATACTTATATTTTAAAAATGCTGTGCATGATAAATACACACAGTTTTATCTGTCAATAAAATCAAGGCATATACTGTAGCCTGACAGCTCTGAAATTAAACTCAAGTAAGTCTGGGAAAATTATTTCTCAGAGTCTTATTTTAGTCATGTGTAAAATCTTAGCCACATTGAAAAATAATAATGTCTGCCTCATAGGACTTTTTGAAGATTCAGTGAGACAATGGCATATAGAAAGCAGTAAATAAGTGTTTGCTATTCTTGTTATTGGTGATCTAAGTGTAACTTGAAATTATTCACTGGCTTTTAAACTATTCCTATTTGAATAATATTATTATGAGTGGTTGCTCTAGGGAGTAAAATACAATTCGAGTTTTCCATAGTCTTCTTAGCATTAATATTGCACCAATTCATACAAAATATACAAACCTTGCAATTGTAAGTTCTAGTTATCCCTTTTCCAAGTCCTTTATGAAATTGTTGTCATATCTATTAAATCTACATGTATTAGCAAACCAACAAGATGACAGTACAATCTTGCTTTAAAGAGCCGTATGTATTTTAAAGAAATTAACAGGAAAAATGTCTTTCCTGTTTCATCAGATATTTAAAACTTCTGATGCTCTTCATTTTTTTGGAAAGATGCATATTCCCATCTGTTTTCGATTGCTTTAAGACTGAAAACCTTCCCTAGCATTTCTTTTTGTGCATTTGTGTCTTACAGATCTTTAGACATCCCACTTTTTGTGTATATGCTTATATTTTCTTGCAGAAATACTAATGTGTTTAATGATGGAGCCCTATAGCAGATTCTGCTGGGGGTGTCACACCATGTTACTTGGATAAATTCTATATAAACTCAGGAGCTGAATCAACAAGTCTTGGCGATGGTGTGTGGCAGCGGAATCAGGGAAAGAGAAAGAAAGGAGGCAACGACGATCCTCGGTTTTATTACTTGGCAATATCCTCATGAGTATGGTGCCATTTAATGAAATAGAAGCGAAACAGTCAGTTCGATGGGGAGTGGGAGTGGCGGTGAGAGAAGTTGCTGAGTTTAGTTTCGTACGTGCGGTCGTGGCACATCCGTGTCCAGGAAGCAGATGGATGCACGGATCAGGAGCGCAGGAGGGAGGTCTGCGTTGGTGAAGTGCAGACATGTGTGCCATCCAAGTGGGGGAGAACTGAGGCAGTGAGATGGCTTGGGGACATCCGAGGAGAATGTACAGCATGAAAGGAGAGTCAGACCTAGGGCCATCATCGGCATCCCCAATTTCAGTGGGATAGTGGGGGAGAAAGCAGATTTCTGTGAGATGAGGAGTGAATGAAAGGAGAAGGTCAAACGTTGAGTGTAGGAAGGTCTTTCAGGAAGCTTGGTTGAGAAGAGAGAGGACCGAAGAGGTTTTTAATTTATTTTTCCAATATGTATGAGAACGGAGCGTGGTTTTTCCCATGTTGATAGGAAGAGGCCAATAGAAGGAGAGATTTAAGGATATTTGATGAAGCACACTTTCCAAAGGTGGGGTGAGACCTGGAGGACAGGTGGAGGACTGAGCATTAGGGAACAGAGCCAGTATCGTGACAAGAATAGGAAGAAGAGGGTCAGAACGGATGCCGGTGGCTGGCCCCACGCCGGTGAGGGCATTCCTGCATCCTGGCTCCTGTTTCCTCAGTGAAGTGGAAGGGGGGTGCTGAGAATGAAGGGGATGGATGGGCCGGTTAGATGACGTCAAGAGAGCAGACAGGTTTTGACATGGACACTGTGGAGACCCTAAGAGAGAGTCGATTAGCGAAACAGAAGAGCTTGTAGGTGGACACGAGGGTCCGGTAAATCCGTAGTCACCCCAGGCAGCAACTCCTTCTTCCCACGGTGAAAACCAAGAGAGGAATCCGCCTGACACTGTCAACTCTCCCTGAATCCATATGTGTTTGTCGTAGTAGGCTTCTCTCTTTTTCTCCTTGTGAGTTCTCAGCTTCTGGTGTCATTCGGCAGCCACCTATAACCACTGAAGTATTGACATTCCTTGGCCATCTTGGCACTAAAATTTTCCCCTTGAGTCCTCCCTCGTCGATGGTCGTGTGAACACAGCACTATCTAGATTGTAGCATAAGCCTGTCCGAGAGAAGACGACCTAGATGCTAGCTTCAGCACAGGATTTAAGCAAAGCTGCTGCCTGCAAGAAAAATACTTTCCCACTTTGGGAACCGTTCCCACGAGACTTGCCAGCTAAAGCCCCAGGAGCTCTGCAAAGACTTCTCCTCAGACGGGAAGCACTTCATTCACGGTATTTCACGTGGGATATTTTTAGTAGCCATTGATTTCTTATAGAAACTATGCATCCTGTGACCCTGTTCCTTTCATTCATGTGCTCTAGAAAGCATTTTTAGCTGACCCTTAAAAGGAAAAGAAGTACCACTCTGAAAGGACATGAATGTAGAGACCTATCTGAGTTTTATGGGAATCCCAAAGCATCATCAGGATTCTTGAGGCTGCTGGTTGTCTTTCTAAGAAACTGTCCAAAATGACTGTTTCTTTTCTCTGGATGTAGTGGAAATCACTTGGGCTTTGGAGTCAGACCAACACCAGTCCAAATCCTGGCTCTGCCTCCCTCACAGCTGTGTGACGGTGGACACATTATCTAGCCCCTGTGTGCAATGGCTTCTTCATCTGCAAGGATTGGTGGAAGGATTTAAATTAGACAGCATAGCTTGTGGCTCAAGCTATTCAGTATATTCAGTGCTACCATTGTTACTCTCTCCATCTCTCCTACCCTTGTTGCTTCTGAGATCAATCTGTTTCATTGATTATGTCAATTTTTGATGCTTGCTTTCATTTTAACTGTATGACGTATTGAAATGGAAGAAAGAAGCTGGAGAGCTTCATAGTGGGAACTATCCCAAATCCAGCATCTCTGCTCTCTGGGAGGTGAGATCTTATTTCTTGAAAACATTAAGAAGAAATCGGCAATAACCTCTACGCTAAGAATAAATGAAATAATCATTATTATTAGAATGCTGGCTTAGTTTGTTTGGGTTGCTTTAACAAAGTACCACTACTTTGGTAGCTTATAAACAGCAGAAATTTATTTCCTACAGTTCTGGAAGCTCAGAAGTCCAAGATTAAGGTGCTGATGGATTTGGTGTTTGCTGAATATCCATTTCCTGGTTTGTAGATGACATCTTCTCCCTGTGTCCTCACAGGGAGAAGGAGTGGTAGAAGGAGTGAGCTCTCTGGCATCTCTTGGATAAGGGCACTAAACCCATTCATGAGGGCTCCACCCTTATGACCTAATCACCTTCCAAAAGGCCCCACCCCCAATAGCTTGGGGTTTAAGATTTTAATATATGAATTTTGAGGGAACACAAACATTCAGACGATAGCAATTATGGATTTTCCAACCAAGAAAATATCAGGGGGCTTTTCTATGATTTACCTTAGCCTACTAACTCTTAAAAAAAGATTTCTTCGTCACATAATATTCTAGCCAAATGACTTATATTACCTACAACTTGATAGTATCTTTTTACTCTAGAGGCTACATAACAAAATAGCCATTAGCCATCATAGGGCATTTAAATTTTATGTACAGGTTCTTTACAAATTAGCTCATTTAATTCTCAAAAAAAAATGCATAAGGTTTTTTTTTTTTTTCTTTGTAAGTGAGGAAGTAGAAGAAGTGGATCAAGTGTGTTGCTCGTGGACACACAGAGGAGAGCTAGCATTCACATTTGTATCAGTTTGACTCCAAAATCTATGCTCTGTTTAACAAGTTAAATAAGTCTAATTTAAATAGGGCTGATTTTTTGAGAAGTTTTGCTTATCTAGTTCAATTGTAGCACTTATACAGAATCATTTATTTTTTTAATGCTACCGGATAAATCGAGCCTTTGCAGTGTTCTGCCTCTATCCTGTGCTTCCTTCATTGGGATCAACTTCCCTTCAGCTTTTTACTTTTAGTGCTGTTGACCTGGCACACAAACCTAGGGCATGATGTCCTAGTTTCAGAGGCAAGAAAAAAAGAATCTGCTTTATTTAAAAACCCCGCGATGTCTGGAGTTTTTCTAGTGAGCTTTAAGCGCTCACGAAAGGCCACTGCATGCATGGAATTTCAAGTGATGTTTTAGACAAAGATATGTACCAAATAAACGCATAAAGATTCCATAGGCTTTAAAGCCATCTTCTTTCCAGCAAGACATAGAACAGACTTTCAAAAGGCGTGGATAACTAAGTCAATATTAAAGCCTTAGACTTCTCTTTTCCAGCGGTGTGAAGTCCTAACTTCAACTCAATCAGTCCACACCATCTCTGTTACTATCATCCTAGTTCAAACCACCACCTGGGCCGGCACCTTTTATATTAATAAGTCTCTAGTTTCCCCATAACCAATATGCTGTAGGACACTGCAATTTTTCAGTTATTTGACCAGAGTAAGCTTATTTTTGTTTGCTTTAAGATCTTTGAGCAGGTGGTACCGTCTACCCAGAATGCTCTTCCCTTGAGCATTGTATGCTTAGGTCTTAGCTTAATTGCTATTTCTTCAGAGTGACTTTTCCCCAACCTGCCCCTGTAAAGCAGCCATTGAATCACTCTGTACTCATGTGCCTCTTTTACTTTTCCCCACATTACTTATTATGATCTATTGTTATTGTGTATTTACTGATTTTATTATTTCTTAATTTTCTCTCTGAGAGAGCCAACCTATTCAGACTTGTTGCCTCAGCATCTTCAGCACCATGGACAGTACTACACACCTAGTGGATAGTCATTAAATGTTTGTTGAGTTAATAATAGGGGTCTTTTCATTTATATTAAAGAGGCAATGTTACTCTAAAAGACAAGGAAACAAATAATCAATAATATCTTTTTATAAAAAGCATGTAAGTGTGTCTGCCCAATATGTATATTATGTATAAATATATAAATGTATAGAGATACAGGTTATATAAAATATGTATGAATAGAAATGGATATTTCTATAATTAACTGATCAATCAGACTGAATCTTTAACAAGATAATCCAAATCATATCACTCTTATTTTCAAAGCCTTTCAAGACTTAAAAGACCCTACATAATTTGTTTTCCCCGCATTCCAGGTATATTATCTTCTATTATTTTTTCTCTTACACATTCTCTTTGAGCCATCCTGGCCTCCATGCTGTTTCTCAAACATGCCAGGTACATTGTATGTTAGGGTATTTGCATTAGTTCTTCATACTGCCTGGAGTTCTCTTCCCTTAGATCTATCCCTTACCTTCTTCAAGACTGGGCTCAAATTTTACCTTTTCAATGGGGTGATTCTATCCTCTGCATTTGCAATTCCAATCCATTCCATTCCAGATGTTTTGTACTCCTCATTTCCCTTATTCTACCTACTATTCCCTGATAGCATTTACCAACTTCTAACATCCTCTGTATTTACTTATTTTAATAGGTTAATACATTTTATGTATTCACTTACTTAAAAATTATATTTGTTGTTTGTTATTTCTCTCCACCAAAATAAAAACTTGGGGATGGGGAGGGCAGAGATTTTTGACTTTTTAGTTCACCCTTACAGCCCAGGTTCCTCAAATAGTTGCTGGGACGTTAACAGGTTTTAAATACTATTAATAGTTGTTAAAATAAATAAGTGTTACTGTGTTAAAAGCTCTATGTTCTGAGAACCTTAAACTCCGGTGGATTCTGTGGTTGGTAGTGCTTAGGTTTCTAAATCCGTTGGCCATAACCTTAAATTTGTAATTAAAACCCACGAGTAGGTACATTATAGTGACATATCTGAAAACCAAAAATAATAAGAATATTTTAAAAGCAACAAGAGGGGGAAAAAGACCTATTTCTTACAGGGGGGCCGTGTTAAAGATCCCATTGACTTCTCATCAGAAACAATGTAAGCCAAAAAGCCATGGAATGACACTTTAAAATGCTGAAGGGGAAAAACATGTCAACTTGTGTTCTATATTAATAAAAGATTTTTTTAATAGAAGGTAAAATAAAGATTTTTTAAATAAACAAAAGCAGAGAGAATTCGTCTCCAGAGGCTTACCCTGCAAGAAATGTTAAAAGCAGCCCTTCAAACTGAAGGAAAATGATACCAGAGGATATTTGAACCCACATGAAGAGAGCAAGAGCCATCAGAGTAGTAGATACGTGGGCACATGTAAATGAATGCTCTTGTTTCTTTATTTAAAAGATACTTGACTGTTTACAGAAGAAAATGGTAACAATGTATCGGAGTTTCTAACTTAGGGAGAAGTAAAATGGATGGCAACAATAGTGCAAAGTGGGTAATGAGAAATCACTGTGCAAAGATTATCCCATTATACGTGAGGCGGTATAGTATTCATAATGATAGAATGTGTTTAATTTAAGGACGAATATTGTAATCCCTAGAGCAACCACTAAATAATTATACAACATATTATGGCTAAAAAAACCTGCAATAAAGATTAAACAAAAGTCTTAGAAAATAGTTTTAAAAAAAAGAGAGAAGCAGCAGATGAGGAAATCATTTGATTTTTGCTCATGATGACATAGGATTTCATATCCTTTTTTATAGGTCTTATACTAGAGTAACCTAAGCATTTTTATTAGCATTTATTGCTTCTTACTTTTAAGCTTTCAGTCTTTAGAAAAGTCACTGTAATTCTCTGGGCTTCAATCTCTTCAGTCGAAAAACATGTGGTTAGACTACATGATTTCTAAGAGCCTAGTGATTCTACATTTTTGCAGTTTTTAGCGTTTTGCCATCTAATTCAGATTGTTGTCCAAGCAGAATTTCACCCTGTCCTTTCTTCACTGGGCAGCAGGGAGTCTGGTCTTACCCATGTCGTCTGCCTGCAATTAGATTTATGTGGGTCTAAGAAAATACGGATGCTTGAGGTCTCACTGGCAGCTTCAGATTGATGGGAATCCACTTTCTCCTGACTTAATGGTGTCCCTAATTGAGCCACAGATTGCAGAAATGATGGTTTCTCTTTTCTGAGAGCATCTTAGGATCTCAGTGGCATTTGTGGCTTCCTGAATAATTAAGCTGAGACTAGGATAAAATTTCTCACTGTAGCCCATAAGTTCTCTGTCTTACAAGTCTGTGGCCACGAAATAGATCAGACTTTCTTTTCTATATTTTCTTTTCCATATAATCCCCTCTCCCAACTTGCTGGAAATTAACCTCTCTAAATCTGGTGATTTCTGCAACTCGGTGTGTGCCATGAAACAAATTTCCTAGATATCTCTTTCTTGTTTCTTCAACATACCAACATGCTGCTTTAGAAGCTTATAATATGGCCAATCTTCTGATTCATTCTCTCTCTCTCTCTCTCTCTCTCTCTCTCTCTCTCTCTCTCTCTCTCTCTCTCATTCTTTCTTAGCCATGCAGAGAGGGCATAATGAGATTCCTAATTCCCCTCAGCATAACTGAGACCATGCCTATGATTTTTAACAAGGCTTTGCTGAAGCAAACCAGAAATATGATTCAGAGGCGCCATAAATGGACACAAAGGCCACAGGTGACAGCAAAGCTCCTTAGCAGGTCAGCTTCCTACTTAGCTTCAGGCTTGGTTTTGCCTGGAAGGGACACATTTACTTTCATGCTTGAGAATGCTCCAAGCATTTTGCTTCCTTGGAGTCCAGCTCTCCCTTTCTTCTCTAGACATTTCTCATTCATTTCTACAAGATTAACCCATTCCCAGGGATATTTTTTGGGGGTGTTCAGAATATTATTTACGTTTTCACTATGTATCAATGATTATTTAGACTTAACTAGAGGTTTTATGTGTTGATTTGTTGACATTTTTTTTTAATTGGGGGAAAACTACAAAGCATTTACAGTACAATGTTTACAGTCACAATTTGTAGCAAGCTGATTTCCCAAAATTTTTTTGACATTCTTATCTTTCAACATTCCTTTCCCTCCTTACTCCCTATCTCATCAGTGATTATTTTTCTCACAGCAGTACCACAAATTTTAGTTCTCTTGTTTATTTTTTTCACTCTCCCCC
>CAUYRT010057372.1:0-41715 GCA_963574885.1 Lepilemur ruficaudatus
CTTTTTTCCTTAAATTGCAATTCATACTGAAAATAGTTTCCATGGATGATCTAATTTAACGTACATGTCCAAAAACATACCACCATGTGTACAGTGGAACTTTTGGCTGACATGTTAATTTAATCCTAACTTTTGAAATTAGTACAGTACTTGGGGTTTTTTCTTTATGTTTTTCTTTAGTCTCTAAATTTTTGGTATTGAATATGGCATAACTGATATAATTAATGCAAAATTATATTTAGAAATGGTACTTGAATGAGGGTAGAAAAGTGTTTGCTTGCTGACATTAGTATGTTGAAATGGATAGTACAAAAAATGTGAATTATATGTTGAGCCAGGAAGCAATTGTAAAATTCAGCTGCTTGTTTTTGAAATTAACTTAATTGGATCCACTTTCTTCTAAAATAGAAATATGAACCAAAAATGTTTCCTGTATTAGTCAAGGCTCTCAATTGTAGTTTATAGGAACCCAAATCAAACTTACTAAAGTAAGTACTTACTAAGTAGCTTTAGTTAAAAAGCTAACTTGTTTGCAGTAGCCTCAGACATGGCTGGATTTGTGTTCAAATGATGTTATCAAGAATATTTCTCTCTCTCTCCTCCCCCCCCCTTTTAATACTTTGAAGTGATTTCTTTGGGGATAGATCCAGAACTACATGGTCCCTTAGAGTTTGCCATCTCGCTCCATCCCAACATCCTTATCTCTGAAACAGGACTGACTGTGCTGGCCTGGCTTAAGTCATGCATCCTTCTGGACCAACCGTTACATCCGGGAAATGGGATTCTCTACTTGGCCAGCCTAGATAATGTGTAATTCATAGAGCCCTTTGATTGACAACCCCAACAGAAATCATGTATTTCTAGAGACAAACAATTCCCAAAAGGAAGGAATGTGTGACAGAAAGAAAAAAATAACTCACAATGATAAAGTGAATTATCGAAATTCACATTCATACCCTGTTTTATTTTAATCCCAGTTGGATGTTTTGAGCTATGAATGTTTATTTCTGTTAAGAACAAATGATGTGGGCCGGGTGCGGTGGCTCACGCCTGTAATCCTAGCACTCTGGGAGGCCAAAGCAGGAGGATCGCTCTCAAGGTCAGGAGTTCAAGACCAGCCTGAGCAAGTGAGATCCTGTCTCTACTAAAAATAGAAAGAAATTAGCTGGATAACTAAAAATATATAGAAAAAATTAGCCGGACATGGTGGCACATGCCTGTAGTCCCAGATACTCGGGAGGCTGAGGCAGAAGGATCGCTTGAGCCCCAAAGTTTGAGGTTGCTGTGAGCCAGGCTGACGCCAGTGCACTCTAGCCCAGCCAACAGAGCAAGAGTCTGTCTCAAAAAAAAAAAAAAAGAATGAATGATGTGTTTGTAGACCAGCATAACTTGTTCAAAACCTATTGTGGTTTTCCAGCTCCCATTATTCCTGGAGGAACCAAACCGGCCCTTACTCATGTGTGTATTTAAGGTGCAGCCAATGATCTCTACGTAAAGTCCCACCAATGAGCCTTTCCAGAGGAAAGCGCTGTTGTTCTCCTTGAGATGGTGTTTTAGAGCTTAGGGTTTGGGCTGGCATCACAAAACACTCGCCTCATGGAGCTTCCTGAATACTATTATGTCTACAGTTTGTATGTCTGGTGACTCCCAACTTTTTTATGCATATCTTCCTACTGTTTTATTTGGAAAACATTCTCTAAACTCTAGGAAAATAGTGTATTATACACAAGGTCAAAACTGGCAGCTCACAGACCTGTTTTATTTGGCTCCCCAAGTTTTGACCTGTAAAAAATTTTAAAAGTCTGGCAACTCTGGCCGGGCGCGGTGGCTCACGCCTGTAATCCTAGCACTCTGGGAGGCCGAGGCGGGCGGATCGCTCAAGGTCAGGAGTTCAAAACCAGCCTGAGCAAGAGTGAGATCCCGTCTCTACTATAAATAGAAAGAAAGAAATTAATTGGCCAACTAAAGATATATATAGAAAAATGTTCCGGGCATGGTGGTACATGCCTGTAGTCCCAGCTACTCGGGAGGCTGAGGCAGGAGGATTGCTTGAGCCCAGGAGTTTGAGGTTGCTGTGAGCTAAGCTGATGCCACGGCACTCACTCTAGCCTGGGCAACACAGTGAGACTCTGTCTCAAAAAAAAAAAAAAAAAAAAAAAGATAGTTTGCCCCTGCATTTAACAACTGCATACTGTTACATTTCTTGCTTTGGTTTGTACAGTCATTACAGCTCTTCCTTTAGGGTTAGCTGTGTATTTCTTCTGCTGTCATTACGTCAGCCTCTACAAGTACCCATCCCTTCTACTAATTTGCTTCTTGTAACTGGCCATGTAGACTGGAAAATCAGACAATTAAGTTTATTAGACTTCAGAGCCCCTCTAACGTACAAAAGCTTTAATCCATGTTCTTGTCCACTGGTCTTTTTCTTTGCTTTCTAACGTTCAATGATATTTGGGTATACAATAATAGACCTTCAATTTGTATGTACAGCAGAAACCCTCATAAATTGTTGAAAAGATATGACTTTTCTTTAAAGATTATCTTTAGTTCCTAACAATATTATAATAGGATCCTAATTCATGGTTAGAGAATAGTGAGCCAAATATTGTACTTCAAATAATTTTCTCACAGAAACAGGGGTTAAAAAATTCAGAAAAAAGTACAAAGAATAATAAGTAAACACAAATCTCTCCATTCTGACTACTCTTTGATAACTGATATAGAAACTATGCCATAATAACGGTACTGAATCATGCAGGAAATAAGCTTGAGTGGCCAAAAAGGAAAGGACTTTATTAAAAGTAATACAGGCTAGAAAACACAGGACATTTTTCCATAATATATAACTTGCGTATACTTTTTTATTCTTAAGTATTAGTCATAAATTACTAAAGATATTCCTTATAATTATTTGTAAAAAGTACAAAATAAGAGGTCAACAGAACATGCCTTAGTTTGAACTTAAAACATTTTCCTAAGTAAACACAGACCATTACTGATGAAATCCTAGTTTATCAAAATACTTGATTAATGGTTTTAGGTCCTATGAAAACAATCATTTGCTATGTGACTCAATAACAAAACATAAGTTATATGACATATTACTAGCAAAATAAGTTTAAAATCCATGTTATTAGATTAGATGTTAATAAAAAATGTTTTTTGTTGGTATTATGTAAGATATTAGGAATTCAGACGTTATTTTTATTTTCACTATTGTCCAGTTTCACAATGGTACAATTAGACTCTCTAAGTTATTTCTATATTTAATCATTTTCTTCTATTTGAATTTTATATCATTGAATTAATAAGGTTAAACAAGGACAGGATACATTTGCAGAGCATAACAAACTGGCCTGTTTGATAATAGTAATGGCAGCATTATTAAGTATTTGCTATGTGCCAGACACTGCTGTAAGCATTTTATGTGTATTAACTCCTTTAATCCTCACAACAACCCTATGAGAGAGACACTAATATCATCTCATTTTAAGACGAGGAAGTTGACTTTCAAGAAGGGAAGCAGTTTTCCTAGAGTCACAACTACAGTGGAGCCCTCTAACAAAAGTACATGATTCCACGTCGCCAAACTAGATTAGCCCCTACTTTAGAGTATTTTATTTTAGTACTTTAAAGCACATTTTCTAAATTCCATCCCTCCATGTTACCAACACCACCCACTTTAAAAACAAAACAAAAAGAAATCACTGGGAACTCATCAACACCTTCAAATTCATTAGGATAAAATCTATTTATGGTTTATATATAGGCATATGAATGGTCAATCAGTAATGTGTTTTGTCAACACATTTCAGGAGTACATTATGTAAAGAAGAATACTATATAGGCCAAAAACATCTCTTCTAAATTGTCAGACAGGACTGTAACAAGCAATGCTAATAAAGTATCTTTAACAAGTATTTGAGATTCTTTGTAAGTTTTAAAAATGAAAACCATAAACAAATCCCCTTCCAATGCCTCCAACCTTCCAAAGAGCCCAAATAACCCCCCAACAAAGCCCCTATATTTAGTTGTAGTAAAATCCAACTAAGTATAAATCTCCAACACATTTAAGTAGTTTAGTTTTCCCTTAGAAAATAAAAGCTGGAACCTCAAAAAATGAGGGTTTATATTAGTCAAAGAATTGCACTAAGCAGCAAATAACACCTTCCATATGACTATTTCTAAAAACAGGACACCCTACATTCCCTGTGAAAAGGGAATGACATTTTAAATACACAGACATTAGGATTTACTATAGCTCTTGTACATTTTTTTCAGTATTTACATTTCAACCATATTTAGAACAGCAATAATTTTCTATCATAACATGTTCACTCTTAAAATTCATTTTGAAAGCAACTTTAAAAATTAAGCTATATTTTAAAACCCAATGGTTTCTTGTACATTGTGAACATATCTGATATGATTTGAGAAATCACTAAAAGTATTTCTGATTTTTTATGCAAAACAGAATGGTATCCAGGTCAAACACTCTAGGGAATTTAATTACTGTGTTGTCACCAAATGATTACAGTCACTTCAGATATAATTAGTTCTCAATATTTAGGTTTCATAGGCTACTTTTTTCCTTAAGTACTAAAGATCTTTTCTTTACATTCATATTAGAAATTAATCTTTGTTAGAAACTACCAAAAATAAAAACAAAGAGAGTGTTTACCACAATGTGGGCTTTTAAAATACTCTGGATGAAATTAAAATTCTTTGAGAGAAAAAGCATATTCATATGTTTCAGAATGTTTGTACAAAAAGGAAATCCAGCTTATAACCAGAATGTTCTGGAGACTGAAAAAAAAAAAAAGAAAAAGAAAATCCAGCTTAAGTTTTAATAAGTGACTGAACATTACTATGCCAGACAGACTATAAACTTCAAAACTAAAGATACAAGCGTAAATAAAGGGAATGGGGGTAGAAGCTAAAAAAGCTAAGGTGATAAAAGAGGTCCTCATTCTTCTGATTCTATTCAAAAAGCAAACTCTATAATAACCAGAACCAAATTACTTTGGACAAAAGGAAACAGCAAGAAACAACTTCAAAATAAACAAACAGCCCACACACACTGAAGGAATATAAAATCACCTGTCCAATTTTACACAATTCCCCATAAACTTGAAATAAATAAGCTATTACTTTAACCAAAACACCAGCAGGTTATCAGAGGGGACAGCATGTGTCAATGAATAGATACAAAATGTCAATATAAACGACAAACCTCGATTTAGTAATTTTAAGAATAAAGTGTGAAATTATAGGCAAAAATAAAATTTTCTTAATGTCTGAAACTTGAATTAGCAAGATATAAAACCAAAGACACAGACAAAAAAGAGCCACATAATTTTCAAAGTACATAATCAGAGCTAAAGTAATATTTAGAAAAAGTCTTATATAACAGCTTGAGTGACCTAATTCTGAAAGTTCAGTGGCTCACAGTGTATAGGAGATGACTAAAAATGGTTTGACATCCTAATATAAATTTTGTTGTTCAACTGTTATACAAAGTAAGAGGGATAATTTTTGTTATTCCTGGCAAAACATTAACAGGTGGTAACTGGCTTAGAAAAGTGAATGCCATCAAGGACAAATTGATATATTCAAATATTACAACCGAAAAAAATATTTTCTTCAGGCATGGTGGCTTGTACCTGTAGTTCCAGCTACTCAGGAGGCTGAGGCAGGAGGATGACTTGAGCCCAGGAGTTTGAGGTTGCTGTGAGCTAGGCTGACATCACGGCACTATAGGCCAGGTAACAGAGTGAGACTCTGTCTCAAAAAATATATATATATGTATTTTCTTGGTGTTCATACCAAAACCTTTACTAGGATAACCACCTTCTTCTCCATTGAACAAAGTTTATTTTAATAACACAGAAGGTAGAATATTAACAGAAGGCCTATTTTAACAAGTACTACTCTAATAAACCGTACCAAAAACTGCAGTGACTCTTGGGGAAATCTCTCTTTGTAGTTTACTTACCTCCACTGACTGCATCTTGCTCCTCCCCTTCAGGAAATGCAACCTGGCTTGGCAAGCTATTCCTAGATCGAGTGACTGTCTCTAACTGGGAAGCCCGTCCCAATAAAGATAGCTCATCTAGCACCTCTCCCTCTTTGGCCTCAAGATCTGATTTGGAAGTGGTTAAGGGTTTTATACTTTCAGGTGCCATTAGCCTGTTTGAGTCATTCAGACATGCTACCGTGCCACTGTCCAAGCTCAGCACTCGGGCACGAGTCTTGGCACTATTTGTGCTGGAAGTCCGACGTGTTGCTCGCTTTTTGCTGGTTCCTTCAGGACCCAAATGAGCTTTGTGTGCGTGTTCAGAGTCAGTTCCCCTTTCTTTATGAGTATGTTTGGTCTTGAGAGCACTGTACCTGCCCTCCGGAGACTGGCAGGAATGAGAAGTGGTGCTAGAAGAGCTGTCACTGCTGAAATGGTGAGCAGACTGAACACTCGATGCTCTACTCAGGTCACTTTGATCACTGGAGTCCTCATCATGACAAAATATAGCACTATGTGGCTTGGTACCAGAGACACCTCGAAAGGAAACATAGTCCCTATGTCGACTAGAATCAAAACTGCTGGCCCGTTTTTTTCCTGTCCGTCTCCTGCCTGGCTTGTGGGCAGAGGCTGTCCGGTGGATTACACTAGAGGATTTAGGTCGGACATCCCCTTCCTTTTGCTTCCCGCCAACATCTTTACACACTTTTGAATCCACTGAAACAGCTGACTTATCACTCTGCTCCTCTTTGTTTTCCGCTGTTTTTGCAGGTGGTCTGTCCCCCTGGGAAGTAACCTCGTTTGCATGGGGATTTGTATTGGCTTCTTCGGAGGCAGAGGTGCTGAGCTTCCTCTGGCTGTGCATCTCTTCGGGGGTGTTAGAGTCCTTGGCCTCCGGAGCCCCACTGTTTGCACTCACTTCCACAGCAGTCTTTTCACTGCTAGTCCTTTTGTCACTGGGACAGATGCTCTTCTCTTCTGGGTCAGCACAGCACTCCTTTTTCCTGCCACTTTTCGCTCCTACTTTAGGAGACTCCTCATGCTCTGACAAGATGCTCTCTATGTGAGTTGAGCTGGTCTGCTCACTTTTGTAGCTGCTGACAGTACTGTTCGTGTCCCGGTCTGTCCCACTGCAGTAGCTCTCTGTTGACCCACTACTCCGTGTACTCAGGCTCCTCAAGCTGTCCACGCTTTTGTCTGCTTTCAGAGGTTTGCTCTTCCCACTTCTTGTAGGTGGCTGAGAATTACTCTTCCTCAAGTCACCAGCATGCTGAAATTCCCCAGATAAACAAGAATTTTCCACCAAGGATTCTTTGGATCCAGAATGAGGTTTGGAAGATTCTAACTCACTAACTGGATCTAACCCACGTCTTTGCTGATAGAGAGGGAAATCATTCAGTGAAGTGTCAGGAAAAGCCACAGCAGAGCTAGAAGTCCGTGGTACACCTCGTGGCCGGTGATCTTTCCTATAAGAGTGTGAATGTAAAGGTACAAGAGAAGCTACTTCTGTGTCACAGGCGCTGGACAGAGACTGATCAACATGGTGGTGGTGGCTATGACTTGGCAGACTCACTTTGTCATTGAAGTCCCTTGGTAAGTCCTGTCCACAAGAGGATAAGGAAGGCTGAATGGAGATGAAGGAGTCATTGGAGACCAGACGAAAGAGCTTCCGATCAGTTGCCAAATCTGTTTCAAACACATATTTGGAAATGTTAACACAAACGCATCATCTGTTTTTCTACTGTTTACAATGGAAAGAATTCACTGCATACAGTAAATCAAGTATAAACAATTTCTCAAGCAGCTCACTGAGTAAGAGTTGGCCGGTCATTCCAAAGAGCTGGTTTCTATTTCACAGCTGCACAAAGAAAGCATTCTACTGATGGAATGAACTCAACTTCCAAATCTTTGAGTTCTTCAATTGGCCTCAGAAAAAGTTCTATAGACTACCAACACTAAAATAAGAGGCAACAAAGGATTATATTTAAAATGGACCTGGATTTCTATGCAAGCTCTGTCTCTAACTTCAGGTTACCCTCTGAGCATCTGCTTCCTCATCTGTAAAATATGGTATCACCTCATTGAGTCACAGGGAAGTCATAACTGAGTTAATAACATGTACTGCCTGGCACAATGCTGCCATAGTTAATGATAGCTACCATTGTTTCACCTCACTAACACGATACTAAAATCTTTTCAAAAAACTAATATGAACTATTTTATAAATCAACAAAAACCTGGAGTAATCAGAACCAGAAAATAAATAAATAAATAGGCTGACCAATGCCCAAACAAGAGATGTTATAATGATGTAAGGCATCTTGCTATTCATAATAGTTAAAACAACAACAATTACAGGGCAAAACAGTATAATTTTTTCTTTTTCATTATTAATAAGCAATTACAAAATACCTCATAAAAATACATTATCCTCCTATATCTTTTAATCATTCAAGGCAGTGATTAGTGACTTATCATACATACTATGCATAGAAATGTAAATATAGATATAGATATATATCAATCTATCTACCTTCCTACCTACATTGTAATTTAGCTTGGAATATAGCTTGACAACCAAACTGCACAATAGCTGATTTTTTTACACACATTTTGACAGACAAGGGTGGTTGAAACTGCTGTTACTTCAATAAAAAGGAAAAATATTATCTTATTTGTCATAGCTGCACAAAGTACAATACATTCTATAGTAAGTCAGACTCTTCCCAGTAGAATCCCAATGATGTAAGCAGACATTTCCCCCAAGAGTAAAATAAAATGAGTTACTAGAAATGTTTATATACTTTAAAAAAATCTAAACCTAGATTAGATCTAAACAATTATAAACTCAGAGACAGCCTCTACAGTCTACTATGTAATCTGTGATTTATAAATGACCTATTAAGCTTTCTCTTTTGTTTTAAACTTTTCAAGATAAGTAAAACCCATGTTCTTTATCATTTGTCCCAAACAGCTGACACTGTACTTGGGTTCTTACATCCTCTAAATACCAAAACTTAAAAGTTAGCATTGTATTTACTTTTTGTAGTATTAAATAATAATGTTATTTCTATAAACTCTCAATATATATTCCTAATAAGCAATTATGGAATGGTATGATAGTCATATTTCAAGGATATGAATTTTCCAGAATAAAAACTTACCATCTCTAAACAAGCAGTTGAAAATCACTAAATCTAATATATAACAAAGGACTTTTTAAAAAATGCTAATGACCAAAACCACTCCAAGACATTTAAAAAGCAGAAATTTCAGTTTTTCATTTTAAAAGAGACATCCAAACTTACTTTAAAACATGTATTTTTTTCAATGGTGCTAAATAAATATACCATAAAAGGTTTAATTTTGTCAGGAAGAATTTTCGGTGGTTTTAGGAAATTTTCAAGTAAATATACTTTCTTACACATTTTTTCTTACTCGTACCGATAGAGTCAAAGACTACATCAAAGTTAAGAGGCTCAAATCAACAACAGAGAGATACTATTTTTTACCTAATTAAACTTTTCTTAAGTAATTGTTATTAGTGGTGTTTAGGATAAGAAAGGCACACTCACATACTCCTCAAGGTGGTGTAAACTGGTGTAATCTTCTGCAAAGCAGTCTGGTAATATGGCCAAAAACCTTGGAAAAGTATTCTTACCCTTTGATCAGTAATCTACTTCTAGAAATTGACGCTAAAGGATAAAATCAAATATGTGTATAAGGTTTTAGCACAAAGTTGTTCACCTCAGGTTATTATAAAAGTTCTTAAAATACAAAAAGGATAACAGTGTCCAATAAAAAATGATTGAAATATGTAGTCTATTAATAATTTTATTAAGGCACTAAAAACAATTTTAAAGATTGTATAATAATTTGAGAAAACACTTAAGTAAAAAAGGTAGCACTATAGAAAAAGTATAATTCCAGTTCTGCAAGTTACAAAGAATGCTAAGGGACTAAGATGTATGCCAAGGAGTATGCAGCCCTCTCTCCCTGCAGGGAGGGAAAGACGGGAGGTGAGCATGTGCTCAAAACTGGGCCTGAGCTTCTGCTATCCTGCTTCTCCAGTCAGTTTTATAAAGTTATTCAGGTTTTTCTCCCCCATCTCGTATCCTGATATTGGTATTTTTTGGTTTCTTTGGTTGTCACTGTTAGCTCAATCACCATTGTGGGGATACACTTTGCTGATGCACTAAGACAATCAAATAGAAAAGGCTGCCTGAGTGATGGGTCCCATTCCCCAGGGTACTCCATTGCAGCAGTGGACTTGGAGAGCTTCAAAAACAACCTGGTGCTGGGAGGCTGAGGCAGGAGGATCGCTTGAGCCCAGGAGTTTGAGGTGGCTGTGAGCTAGGCTGACGCCACGGCACTCTAGCCCGGGCAACAGAGTGAGACTCCGTCTCAAAAACAAAACAAAACAAAAAAAACAACCTGTTGGACATCACTCAGCAGAAGAAAGAGAAGTGGAGTTAGCTGCACATGGTGCACCTGATCTTCATAAGAACTCAGGAGACTTAGTAAATGCTGAAGAAAAACATGCTGATACAGATCTGAAACCTTAAAGGCTTCTGTCATTTAAACATGAGAGGATAATGAAAACAGCATGACATCCTAAATCCTCAATTTTGCACAAAGCTGTATCTCCTTTTTCAACATATAATTGGATCAAGCCATTTTTATGGACTTCTATACAAGGGATTAAGAACATAAATTTTGAGCTAATAATTCTGGCCAAATAAATACATTAAGGTTGCTGTTTTTAGCCAGTGCTGCTGCCTCTGTTTTTCCTCCACAACCTGGCCTTATTCAATTAAGCCAAATGAATTTTTAAGACAAAAGTCAGACAATTTTAAATTTTCCTCACTTAGAGCCAGAGCGACTGTGTAACACATGTGCAGAAGATGAAGCCTTTTTAAATTTACTTTCTTGCACTGTCTTATACAACAAAGTGTTATAACTTCAAATATTTCTTAAATATTTGAAGGTCTTAAATAAAAGGAAAGCAAAAACAAAATTATGGGAAAAATATTTTTTTGCAGTGCTAGGGAACAGGCTAGATTGTTCTTCTTTACTTGAAACGCATGAGAGCAGAGTGAAAGGTGGGACTGCTCAGAAGCTGAAGCTGAAGCTGAAGCTGAAGTCCTGTGGCTACAGTGGAGCATCACAGTGCCGGTGCAGTGGCCTGATGAATACCTTGCTATAACTCTCATCCTGGGAAATGGCAGTGAAACCTTTCTCTGAACCCAGTGGAAGAAACTGCATCCCTCCTGTGGTGTCAAAGCACTCATGTATGACCTCCATGCGTGCGCTCACAACGCAGGGCACATGGTACCTACAGTCCATGAAAACAGACTGTCAGCCATCGGTGCAGACAGACGCTAGAATGGAATACTGCATTTCCCTACTGGTGTGTTCATCCCATCAAGATGTAACAAAATATATTACAAGCCAAGGGATAAGAGACAAGAAGTGTGTACGTATGTGTTGAAAAATGTCTATGACAATGAAAGCCCACCCTTTTCTGTATAGATAACATCATGTGACGTGACTTTTAAATTTTACTACACAGAAACAAACTGCAACTCTCAAAGGCCCTGTTTCCTTGTCATGTTCTGACTAGGCAAGTGCAAAGCCTTTCCTTTGCTCCAAACTGAAGAACTACCTTTATTTGTTATTAGCTGACAAGAAAGGTCAAGCACAATTAGGTGGTCTAAGTTTCCACTATACAAACATTTCAGTGTTTGTGAGCTTCAGTGAATTTGTCTTTGTGAAAGGAAACAAGAAGAGTAGTCTTCAACTAAATGACATGAAGGAGGATCCATCCATCCCTTCATCCTAATGAGTTTTCTGCTGCACTTGCTTCCTTCCTGAGTTCCACAATGGGAAGTAATATTTTAGAAATGGATACAATCAGAAGCTGTTAAACCCAAGTAGTGAGATTTTATAACTCACAACTTAGATCTCTTTTGATATGTAAGCCGTATTCTAGATGCATATTTAGTATGCATGATTGTAATTTAAGATATAGTTATGTGTAGACTCTTTTAAATGTTCCATGAATTAGCCAGGTGTAGTGGCATGCACCTGTGGTACCAGCTACTCAAGAGGCTGATACAGGGGATCACTTGCGCCCAGGAGTTTGAGGCTGCAATGAGCTATAATCAAGCCACTGCACTCTTGCCCAGACAACAGAGACCGCATCTCAAAAAAAAAATAAAAAATGTTCTGTGAATAAGGTCGTTAGCTTTAGTTTTACCTGAATCTTGTGCAGAACACAGCTAAATAACTGAATTGTATCATAGACATTACAACGCAATTGATATTTTAAATGTAAGCAGTAAAGACTGATCTACAATAATGTGCTAGGGGAAAATATTTATAGATATATAAATCATGGTGACTTCTGGTCCTTTAAAAGCAGACTTTCATTTCCATTTATGGAGAAACTGTAACTATTGCTTTTAACGTCTTTTTAAAATGAGCTATTTATCAGCTAGAAAATATTCTGCATTTAAAATAGAATCTGACTATCTGGGAAACCTAATTACTATTGTTCCTATTTAAGTCAGCTGTCTTTCAGTAAAGCTACAGAATCTCTCCAAGGAGAAGTAAATTGAAACACTGCTTCTCAAATGTCACAGGAAACACAGCCACTTTGCTCCTATTAATACTGTAAGATCTATAGACTTTGTTATTTAAAAAAGTAGGGGAATGCAAAGAATTCATCAATTTCTGTACATGGGCTTTAAACTAATTTTCCAGGTTATGTGACTTATAAAGCACTGTGACCGAACTTTCAGAGAGAATGGAGAAAAGATACTTCACTTTTTCAGAAAAGTCATACTGCTTGATGTACTTACTTACTTTCCTAATCTCCCCCGCCTCTCCCCTACACACCCTACTTCTCTATTTCTTTTAATCTTTCACATTCCTTTCTTTTCTTTCTAAGACTACTTAGCACTAATTAGTGGGAAGTCAGAGTGGAGGTTATCTGTGCCCATCCCTTTTGCAAACCTGTTGAGCCCATTCTGAAAAGAGGGATTGATGAGTTAGGCTGCTGCACTTTCCCATGTCCCGTTTTGTACTTTTATTCTCAGCTACTCAACATACATATCTTGCAAGTTCATTTGTCTTTCTATTTAACCAGAGCCTCTTTTATTTAATTTTTAACATGATACCCACAATTCTTGTGCTTTTAATATGCTGTAATTTTCTGTATTTCCTATTATGATTGCTGAATAAATCATATTTGAGGGACAAAAAAAAGAATGCATACATGCGTATGTTTGTACAAATGTTTATAGTGATTTACCATAGCCAACCATAAAAATATAAAGTCCTAACACATGCTATAATATGGTAAGTAAAAGAAGCCAGACACTAAAAACCACATAATATATAATTCCATTTATATGAAATGTCCAGAATAGGCAAATACATAGAGATAAAAAGTAAACTAGTAGTTATGAGGGGCTGGTTGAAGGAGGAAATGGGGATCTGTAATGGGTACAGGTTTCTTTTTGGAGTGAAGAAAATGTTGCGGAATTAGATAGTGGTGATGGGTATACAACTTTGTGAATGGATTACAAACCACTGAATTATACTGCAATTAAAAAAATACAAAAAAAGTGAAACATCAAAAAAATTAACAACAGCTTCTCAGTGACAGAAATACAAAATATTTTTTCTTAATACTTAAACTGTATGTTTTAAAGTTAACATACATTACTTTCATAAGCAAAAATCATTATTTCCCTCCTCTCTTCTGGATCATCCCCATCAATTACACAAACATGCTGTCATTTCCCTTACAACATCTTATAAAATTCAAATCCCTCCCTTATCCTTAATTCCTCCAGTAGTTATCATGTTAGATCTCTGCCCCCTTTACAAAAATTCACTAGAATAGTTTATATTCACTGTCTTCAATTCTTCTCCAGTTCCCTCTTAAGCAGATTCCAATCCCACTCCATTAAGACTGTACTTATCAAGGTCACCACCTCCCTCTACATCAATAAATCCAATGGTCAAATCTCCGTCCTCACGTCCCTTGACCTGTCAGCAGCATTTGACAAAGCTGATTAATCCATTCTCCTTGAAACACAGGGATACAACAATCTTGGCTTTCCTTCTATCTCGTCAGTCATTCCTACTCAGCCTCCTGGACTTCTTGAACTGGAGGGACTCAGGGTTCAGTCCTTAAGACTTTTCATTTTTCTATCTACACTTTCTTTTTGGAGATCTCATCCAGTTTTCTGTCTCCACAATAAACTAAAATTCAGAGATACCTGTAATTAACAGTTCCTCCATCTTTCACCCAGCCCCTGTACTCATATGGGGATGGTCTAAAGTTCTAATCTTAGATAGAGAACACATGAGTGAGGCTAGGTAGGGAAATATGGATTACCCCTTCTCAGAAGTAAAATAACAGAGAACACCCCCATACATACATCCTCAATTTTCTTCCAATCATCCTGAATCATGTGACAAAATGAGTCCCAACTAATCAACTAACCACCACTGCTAACCACCTAACTAAAGGTCACTGTCCTGTAAATCCAAACCAGCCAGCAAACCAGTCTCAAACAGTATTTGAGCCAAAACGAACACTTGCCACTAGGTGGTGGCAAACCATATCCAGGAAGAAGAATTTGGATTAGGAAGCCAGGCAACATAAACCCCAAGCAGGCTTGCCCTGTTAATTTATGAACTTTATAACAACACAAACCCACATTTGACATGATTTTTTTTTTTTTTTTGGTATTTATGCACTGACAACTCCTAAATTTAAAACTCCAACCCTGACCTCTCACCTGAACTCCAGACCTATCTACTCATGCCACTTACAGGTCTGATAGCCCCTCATATCAGATATGTCCCAAACTGAACTCCCTCTCTTACCTCCCTGAATCTACTTCTCAGTCTTCTCCCTTTCAGTTAACGGGCACTTCATCCTCCCAGCCACTTAACCCAAAAGCCTTAGAGTCATCCATGACTACTATTTCTTTCATATAACATATCCAAATCTATCAACATATCCTCTTATTAGTATCTTCCACATGTACACATACATACATACATACACACACACACACACACACTCTCTCTCTCTCTTTCTCTTTCTCTTTCTCTTTCTCTCTCTCTCTCTCTCTCTCCCTCCCCACACACACACACCACTTCTCACTATCATGATCTGTGCCCTGGATTATTGCAATAATCTGCTCACTGAGTTCCCTGCCTCATCTTTTGCCCCTTTTAATATATTTCGCAAAACAGGAGCTAGGGTGATTTTGTTAAAACGTAACACAAACCATCTCACTCAAAATTAAAACTAACATCTTTAAAATGGCTCATAAGACTCTATACAGTTTGGCCCCTCACTTACTCTGCACCAGCCACGTTATTTCTCAAACCTGCAGGCATGTTCCCACTTTAGGGCTTTTGCCCTTGCCGTTCCCTCTGCATGGAGGGAGTCCCTTCGTCCCCAGATATCCTGACAGCTCACTCCTCCTGCTTCAGCTCTTTCTTCTCACTCTGTGCAAAATTACAATTTCCCCAGCCCCCAACACTCCCTAACCTCTGTCTCTATTTACCACATATATATACTTACACTAGTATGATTCCATACTAATAATATGGAAGCCACAAGAGGATAGAAATTTTTGTGTTTGCTTATTTTTTTTCCAGTACTTAAAACAGTACCATAAACATAATGAATACTCAATATTTGTTAAATGTTAAAAACATGGACAAATGTTATATAATAAAGGGAAATTATAAAACTATATGAAAGGAGTGTAATATAGGTTTACTTCTATAGATATACAAAGGAATATAGTACAGTCCTACAATTCAAACTAGATCTGGATTACAGGACTGCCACTTTGTAACTGTGTGACTTTGGGCAAGTTTCTTATAACTGCTTTCTTAAGACATAATATGGTCATCTGTAAAGTGAGAATAGTAACTGTATCAATTCAAATGCTTATAGTGAATATTAACTGAGTGAATGCATATAAACTGCTTAGAAGAGACTTCAACCAACGGTTACAAATGAAGGCCCATGGAGCCAAATTCTGTCCTCTTCTGTTTTTGTGAATGAAGCGTTAGTGTAGCGTAGCCATCCCACTCATTTATGTGTTTTTATGGCTCCTTTCACTCTACAAAAGCAGAGTTGACTAGCAAGAGAGACCATATGGCTTACAAAGATATCTGGCTCTTCACAGAAAAAGTATACTGATCCTAAACTTGGACAACACTATGCAGTCAGTTAATGTCAGATATCATGATCTATGTTACTGCACAGCTGCAACGGTAGATTTGTATGTACATAATTCCCAACCTGCCAAACTATAAAAATCTTGCTTGCCCATGGTACTTTCCAGATATAAAATAAGATAAAGATATATATGACCCCCTAAATGCAGTGGCACCATCCCTCTAAGGTTATTATCTAGTGGAGATATACAAATGGTCACATATATTATAGAAAATAATACTATAATTCTCAAAGTAATTGATTCACCTTTCATTCTTAAAACAGTATCTATACCATACTGCATACTGTATGTTTAGAGATCTTTTTGGCTTTGGGGGTTGGTAGGGTTGGAAGGGGTAGTCCATAAAAGCAAATAAACAATGATGGGGTACTATAATTTAAAAAAAAAAAGTTAAAAACTTAAAATTCCAAATAACAGTAACAAAATATGCTTATAAGAAATGAACCCGGTTCATTTGGAATGGGTTGTTGGGTAAAGAAAATAAAGAAAAAAGAAATAAACCTGGGTAAAATATTAAATTAATGGACAAATGTCACAATTTAGTGATGTATTTGTAGCCTCATAAACAAATTTCATAATTAAGAAGAGGAAATTTATCAGCCTGTCTGCCTAAATATCACCCATAAGTTAATAAAAATAAAAGGGTTATAATCGGGTAGAAATAGAACACAGATTTCTAATCCAGTTATGGCTCATTGATTATATAACCTTGGACAATTCCATTTGAAAACAGGGTTGACATACTTGTCCTTGTATGTTTGAAAATTAAAAATCAAACATGAAAATGTGGTAGTTTAAAAAGCTCAATAAAAACAAAAATATTCATTTGCAATGGAGCTGAATAAGAAGAAAAAAAATTCACATACAGCCAAAATTTCTATTAACAATCTGCTACAGGAAGGTACCATGTTTATTTGGCAGAGTATGTATAACTGAACTCCAATAAGCTAAAAGCACATATAATGCTTTATTACTATTATTACAGTAACATTTTATATTAACATTTCCTAAAAATACCGTAATAAATTATTATCAACTTCTGCCAAATTGTGAGCAGTACATTCCACAAATTCACTCAGGTCACCATAATATACAATGTTACTGTGATGTATAATGTTCTTACCTTGTTCTTCACTTCCTTCCTTACAAAGACTAGAGCTCTGGCCCAGACTTAAACTGATATCATCAGAAGTCTTAGCAGTGTCTGTATCTCCTACAAAGTTAAGAGAAACATGTGAGCCTTACTAAAAGTAAAGGCTGTAGTGTGGCATAACCAAGGAAGGACATCAAGGCACATGGTAGACATCTTTCAACTAAAGCAGTTCTGTGTATCAAGGATTACAGTAATAGAAGCACTGAACTAATAAGAAGCATCACGGACTATCAGAGAACATAATTATTCTCACACACCTACAAACCATATAGTATGGAAAGCTGCATAATACAGCTAACAAAACTGCTTCTTTAAAAATAAGTATATTTTAAAAAGAAATGCAAATTATGTAATAGCTGGAAACAATGTAAATTTCCCTCCCAGAGAAAATTAGCAAGCTAAAAAATTAATAGGGGAAAAATAAGAAGAATTTATTTATTTTATTACATATTGTTTGTTCTATACATCTACTTCAGATGGTTCATTTGGAACCATCTATACATCTATTTCAGATGTATAGAACAAATGACAGAAAATAACTTTCCCATTTTTTAGTGTCTCATCTATGCCCACATTTAAAGGTTTCACATCAAAGTACTTAATTTATCATGAACCCTACCCAAAATTCATGAAAGTATTTTCCCTCAAGGCAAGGAAATTTCTTATAGATCAAAACTTACAATTCACGGAATGTAACACAAATGATAAAATGCTTTTGAGAAATCTGGATGATGAAAGAGGAATACAATTTAAATCAAACAAGTGTTAATAAGATATATAATCTTATCTATGAAATAATTTCAAGAATGATTTTCCACTACATTTAAATGTACAGTACTTATCTTAATTACAACCAAAAAAGAAATGGAAAGTCAGAGGCAACTTTTAAATTAGATTATGTCTACCTTTAATAGTTGCTGCTGTTCCAAGACGAGAAGAACCAGATCCAATCTGAAAACAGGACATGAGTAAATAAAATAAAATGCTAAGTACATGTCATCAAAATTACCATATCAAACATGTTATCAGTCACTTTTATCAATATTAACAGACACCTTGGCTACGTCCTATTAGAGCCATACACCCGTTTGCTGTGGCACACGCTGCATGTATCTTACAGATGTGCAGAGACACTGAATCCCTCTGCATGCTCGGGAATGAAGGAGCCCCAAGGGCCAGATGCCTCCAACCTCAAGCAACTCATGTCATACAATTATCATCATTTTTTACATTGCATCACGACATGCTCATGTTACCAACACCACCAAACCCAGGTGTTATGTCTAACTAAAATAAATTTAGACTTCTCAGGGTACATAAAGGAAAAGTTCGGGGGACAAAACATACTAGCATATGCTACAAAGAGCAACATAAATCTTACTGTCAGATTGTTAGTGTATCATTATGTACTTTCCTTAGTTCCAGACAAAAAGTAAATACTTTTTGGTAGACAGAACATTTTAAAAGAATAAAAATCTATAGTATCCACAAAAAAATGAATTTTTACCACAAACTACAGACAGAAAACTAAAATCTACTGATGAGCTTTTAGTGCTTACATTCAAGATGGTATAACACTTCCCTAAAATTTCAGAGCCATTATTTATTAATACTACCATAAAAATCACATAAATACTGCAAATTCCACAAACAAATTAGGGAAACCAAACATAACAACATGACAGTTACTAAATCAACAAGTCTTCGCAACTCCTCCTATAACCTGTAATCATAGGATTCAAAGAACCCAGTCAAGCAAATTTACTCTTGTAAAGTAAAATTAAGACTATCCATATAATACCCTATATTTTACCAAGTCTTCCTTTTCATTAATTCAATTTAAATAGGAGCACACCACAAGACATAAGCTCAAAACACAGGTTAATGTTGACTTCGAAGGGGCATGAGGGACGTTCTTCAACTGCATGGTAACTGAATGGATGTACACAGATGTAAAAATCTCCTGAGCTACACATTTAAGATGCGTACAATGCTGTATAAGTTATATGCCAGTGAAAAAAGAAAAATAAGCACACAGATATGGATTGAAACTACCAATAAACTCTTGATGTAGCTAATAAAAAATAAGCTTTGTAATATATTTTAACTATTTGATTCTCCCAGTTTTTCCTAATTCTGCTTTCAATTTTGCTATAAAAGGCACTGCAATTAGCCAGAATGAAAAAGGCCAAAAAGCATTTTACTGAAAAAGAAAGTTTTGTTCTTACCACACCTGCTATACAAGTTATAGAACTAACATATGTTATTTTTCTACTAGAATTATAAACACATAATTTCCTGGATAGAAATTTAAAAACAAACATGTAAACAAAAATACCATTTTATGCACACCTGTCTAAGAATTTAAACTTTAAAAAAAAACCCAATGGGCTTCAAATATGGGCACAGTAGTCATTTGCTCACAACCTCAAAGTGTTCTCTTTCTCCTTCCTTAACAAGCTCCTTATTTTGTTCAGGCATCGGTCATACATCTTTTGGTCTATGAGAAGTAGGCCCAGTCCCCTGTCTAGAGGTAGGTATATGACCTAGTCACGGTCAATGAATGTATGGGAGAGTATGCTGGATGGCTTCAGTAAAAGATCTTTTCATGTCTGCAAAGATGGTGACCCAAGGAAAATCTCTCTGCCCCACACCGTTGTCTGCCTTCTAACTTTTCAACAGTCATGACTGAAGCTGCTGCACTCTTCCTGTAATGCTGAGGAAAAATTGTGAAAACGCCAAACCAGAACGCTAACATTACTGAGCTGCTGAACAATCCCCTCCAGATTTAGGTGACAAACTCCTATCTCTTTAAGTCACTATCAGTTGAGTGCTCTATTCCTTGATGTCAATAGCATGCTTGGCTGGGCACGGTGGCTCCTACCTGTGATCCTAGCACTCTGGGAGGCCAAAGCAAGAGGGGATCACTTAACTCAGGAGTTCAAGACCAGCCTGAGAAAGAGTGAGACCCCGTCTCTACTAAACACTGAAAAATTAGCTGGGTGTCATGGCGTGCACCTGTAGTACTAGCTACTCGGGAGGCTAAGGCAGGAGGATCACTTGAGCCCAGGAGTTTGAGGTTGCTGTGAGCTAGGCTGATGCCACAGCACTCTAGCCTGGGAAACAGAGCAAGACTGTTTCTAAAAAACAAAAAAAATCATTTTTAATGGATACAATGGGGTGATTAAATTTTACTCTTTACGCTTTTCTGTATTATTTAAGCTTTCCCCTAAAATATCTAAGCATCACGATTACTTGCATAAGAAACAACAGAGGATTAAGAATATAAATTATAGTATATCCAAATGCAATGCATTCCTCAAAGTGTCACTGTAGGAAAACACCTAATGGCACAAAGATTCATGATGCATTCAGCAAAGAGAATCAAGTTCCAAACAGCATACATACTATAATTCCACTTTGTTTAGAAAAGCTTTCTGATTACATTGTGGATGATTTTAATTTTCTTATTATTATTTACCATTATTTGTTAAGTTTTCTGCAAATGAAAAGAAAAAAATTAAGAAAAAATAGTATTTTCTTACACTTGGGGGGGTTAAAATTTATTTAAGCAGTTTGCACAAACTAAAACATTCCACTGTTTCTTCTCTTTGATAAGTGCTATAGGAAAGGTCCAGGATGGATGATGGATATCAGAGAAGAAAGGTTACTTCTAACTAGAGAGCATATTGGGCAAGGCCACTTCCCCTACAAAGCCTGGCCTTCCTCTTCAGCTGGAAATAATTATTTTCTCCTCAGCCGGGCATGGTGGCTCACACCTGTAATCCTAGCACTCTGGGAGGCTAAGGCGGGTGGATCGCTCAAGGTCAGGAGTTCGAGACCAGCCTAAGCAAGAGCGAGATCCGTCTCTACTAAAAATAGAAAGAAATTAATTGGCCACCTAAAAAATATATATAAAAATTAGCCGGGCATGATGGCACATGCCTGTAGTCCCAGCTATTCGGGAGGCTGAGGCAGGAGGATCACCTGAGCCCAGGAGTCTGAGGTTGCTGTGAGCTAGGCTGATGCCACAGCACTCTAGCCCGGGCAAAAGAGTGAGACTGTCTCAAAAAAAAAAAAATTATTTTCTCCTCTGAAATCATTAGCCCTTCTGTACCATTTCCAAGGCAATTATTACTTTGCATCTTGCACTTATATTTCCTTAGTAATTTATATCACATCTATAACTCTGGTTACTTATATCTTATCTACTATGAAATCACAATCCTTTTGAGGGTAAGACCACTCTCCATCCTAAATTAAGTAAAATGCCTTGAATACTATCAGGCACTAAAATATTTGAAGGTAAACAAGTAACAAAAGAAAAGAGAAGACAAGGGAAACAAAAAAGGGGAGAAAAAAAGAAAGGAAAGGGAAATGAGGGCAGAAGATGGAAGGGAGAAGGGTAGAGATGGCAAGAAAGAAAGAATAACAATGACTATGATGTAGCCACTATGGTCCATGAGTCCATTATTTAATACAGAAGACATTTACATAAACAATTATGATAATGTGTGACAACAAATGACATATAACAAAATATGTACAAGAAACAACAGTATGTCTACATTGATAATATCTCCACCAATATACAAAAAGCCTGACTTTACTCTTCCCCTCAGCTTCTCTAAAGGGTAACAATAATTATGTCAACCTTTCACTTTGCTATAAACAGTATAAAATGAAAACACTACAATCCTAGTAGCACAACCTGTAATACTGGCCAATTTTTATTCAAAAATTACTTTTAAGTAAAGTTTCTATTTTAAGGAAAAGGCATGCTGTGGGCCCATATGCTTTAATTACATTCAAGAAGGGACTCCCTCCCTAAAACAAACAGGGCAAATTCCAAGAGACATAATGCCAAGGGCAGAGTATCCAAAGGTGGCTGGCCACTGCTATACTCTTCACCTGTCCTACTATAAAAATCAAAAAAAGGTGTGGCTCTCCAAAAAATTATTGGAAAAATGTAGTCTTATTCCTTGGGGTAATCTGACACTGCCTGCATTTGTCAATAAGAAGAAAGCCAAGGTTAATTAAAAATATAAAACATGCAGCCACATTCAAGGATTGAGTCATTTTATTCTACAAAAAGATACTGAAAAAAGCACAAAGCCAACAAAAAAACAGGATCAAGGATAGTAACACTTTTCTTCAAACAGGCATTGTAAAATTTGAAACTTAAAAGGTATCAATCTAATTAGTATGTCACAGCCCCATTCACAATATTTTTTCCTTTTAAATTCTGACACCTCCCATTTCATCAGTTTGTTACGGAAGAAAGACAAATTTAAGGACCTGCTTGTTCTATACTAAATCACAACTAAAATCATTACAAAAATTCTTTCACTTCAACTGTAAATCATGAAAATGCAATTCAAATAGAGGCAAATCTTCTATCAAAATATATTAGGAAACAAAATCCTGTTCAACTTTTGATTCATAGAATATGGTGTTTTTCATAGTATTGTTCTTAGCTAATATGGGGCTACCCCAATGTAGAGGAGCAGAAAACTATGGGATAGAGTTAGTGGAATTTATGTGTGCTACTTACTCATTTGTTATATGAGGGGCCAGGTCTGATTCTGTCTCTAAAGTTCTATTACCTACACACGTAAAGATAATTAGTAACCATTAATTAAAAGTGAACTGTACACAAAGCAGTATATTAGACAGTAGAAAAGAGAAGAAAACCTAACCTGTAGAGACTTATAAACTGCCACATATCATACACCAAAAACTAAGCACTAAAATAAGTACTATAAATAAGTGCTCCACAATAGCATAAATAAGTGCAAGAGAAAGGGTCAACATCATAAGGTCTTTGAAAAAATCTTGAGAAACAGAGGATAGTTACCAGATGAGCTAGAGTTAGGCCAGAAAATAAAGAGGATTAAGTCTCTCTCTAGAACAGAAAGGAGGTTTCAATCCACAAGCTGAGTAGTATAACAATAGGAAAGGTGAAGTGAGAAGTGAGGTCTAGCTTAGATCTTGGTATCAATCAGCTATTCTTCTTCTACATAATGAAGGGCTGACATAATGACCACTAAAACCCACTGTTATATAAAGTTCTACTATGAAAAGACCTTTAAAGTTTCTCACAAAGTTTACTATCTTATACTTAAACAGAATTTTACTCTACCTAGTAAAGACATCTGCTGAGAAGGCAAGCAGGAACAACTGGGACTCTGATTTGTGTAGGAGATGTTGAGGATAAATAAGAGAGCTGTAGCTGCAAAGGCTCAGCCAAGGTTAGACAGAACGAGAGTCCAGGCTTCAGCCAAGTTTTGAGATAATACTTTCAGAGCTACTACTTTACATTAAAAGTAAATGTTATAGAGCAAAAAGGCATTAAAGTTGGCAAAAGTAGATTTGTATTCTACTTCTAGCTCCTATCATTAACATCTTTAACACTGTGAGATTTTGAGCAAGTTATTTCATTTTTTTCCTATGTTTCAACTAGGGATAACCACAGACATCTACACCTCTTCAACACAGATGACGTGAAGGTAAATAAGATGGTGCAAGCTAAATCTCCTAAGGGCATTCACCACAACTGTCTTGGATCAAAACTATAAACCCAAAAATAATCATGTGGTACATGCTCAACAAACAAGTAATTAATTAATGTGAAAAGTCACTGTAAAAGAATGTTAATAAAAGATGTTATTAATAAACAATCAAAAACTAATAATGAGAAAGACAAAACAAAACATCAATTGAGTATAACATAAGAATAACTGAGACCACCATCAGGAGGAAGGGAAAAAGGCAAAATAGAAGAGCTCAAGTTCCTACCTGGTTGCTTGGATCTAGACCCGCATAAGAATTTCTTGAACTGCAACCAACTGGAGGTGTGGCCTCTCGAATGAACTCAGACATTTCAATCCCTCCACCAGGATCACTGTGGAGAAAAAAATGAGAAAGAGACAGTAACAATCATTGCTCTGACACCATGTTTTTCTTTTTATTTGTTTCTTATTTATATTATTTTATATTTTATACTTATATTTATTTATATTATTATTATACTTTTTTCTATAAAACCAAAAGGTTCTGATTTTTAATGGAGCAAAGAAAAAAAAACACAAAAGGAAACAATGATCATTCTTCATTTATAAGTCTGATAATGGCAACTATTTTACAACCACATCACTACTTGAAAACATTTAAAACTCTCTAATCTCAAACTGTCTACATCCAATCCAACATTAGAAACTGGTCTTATTTATAATTATAGCATACTAAATATGTTATACGTGCCATAAAACCACTCTTGCAAAGAAATGTTTGCTTTTTTTTCCTCAAGAGCAAAGAGAAATTGGTCAATTGTAAACACACAAAGTAATCAGATATACATACCATTAACTGATCTCTCCAAGAGATCAGTCTGACTGCTGCATGACACAATGATGAACATACAAGAGAACAATCATCCTCGTCAAGCTATTCGTATCTGTATTATTTAAGTAGAATTTAACTGGGACACTAACTGATTTTACAGAACTAGAAACCTAAGATTTTAGATTTGTGTGTGCTGAGTTAGAAGGCATAAGTTAAAAAAGTAAAATGATGCTATGCAGTAGCAATACAGAAAGACAAAAGAGAGAAAAGTACTAGATTCAAAGAGCTGGGGAAGTCCATATATAGTACTTGAAGATAACAAGAAGCTAAAATTAGGGAAAAGAAAATCGTACCAAATTTCAAAAAACTTAGAAAATGCCATGTAAGTTTCCTTAGGACAAAAATTCTTAGAACAACCCATACTCCTATTTTTTGCCCAAAGTTTTGTTTTTTTTTTTTTCACTTATTCTTCCTGGTACAAACAGTAAGTATGCAATATAATTTTTAAGCTATTATTCTCAGGATAAAAGTTCTAGTATATTTCTGGACATTATAGTAGATATAAACTAACTAGCCATCCAGCATCCAATTTAATCTCTTGGCTAACAAAAAAAGCAACCCAAAATTCTTCTGCTAAATCACCTCATTCCAAATTCTCACAGGGTTTTGGGTAATGTTGAGCCCATCCTCAAGGTTAGGGGTGGACTTAACTGGCCAATGTCAATCAGCACATCCCATTCTTCTGGCTATTGAGATTAGTTCTGGAACAAGTACATGGCCCAACACAGGCTAGTATGAATCAGGCCAGGAGTGTCCAATTGCTGAGAGAGGAAATTTCTCTGTATCTGCTAGCCTTAAGCAGAGATTAAGCCTGGAGCTGCTACAGCCATCTTACAACAGTAAGCGACAGCCTGCCTAAGAAGCCAACTAATAGAAAAGACCAGAGCCTGGGTAACAGAAGGCAAGTGGGGACATAAAGCAAATGTTTGACTCTGCATGCGGATACATCTGAAGACATCTCTCACATGCAGACTTTACAATAATGTGAGCAGTAAATTCCCTCGAGCCTGTTAAGGTGAGGTGTTCTGACCCCTGCAATCAAAAGATATAAGCAAAATATCATTTGCTTGAAAACATACCTTCCATTTAAGTATTTATTATTGTAGTAGTTTGAATTCTAGCATGTTTTTATTATTAATGGTCTCGTAACTATAATGTCCCTGTTTACTTAATGGGTGCCTAACTCTAGGCCACTGGCTATAGTTAGCTAGCTAATGTTCAATAAGGAAAATTAGCTTTCTAACTTGCTATCCATTTATAAAAATAAAATATATTGGAACTCAGCTACAAATATAATGGCCAATTCTCTACACACATGACCATGTGTGAGAAATGTAGAATATGTTCAAGTCTGTCAGTTGTTTGGTGTTAACTCATAGAAGCTATATAGGCCAGAATGAGAAATTTTTCTAAACTGGAAAAATCTTCGATGTGTACACAGAGACAGCTATCACCACACTGCATTCGTGGTGAGTAATAACCAGCAATATTACTGTTATCTCCACTGGAATACATCCTCTAAGTGAGAGCCACAAAAATCAGAAGATGAAAGGCGAGGTACAGATTAAGAAATAAAATACTGAATACCAGAGAAAGGACAGAGAGCCCTCATCTTGCTTAGTTTACACTATCAGCTTTATAGATATATGATTCACATACCATAAATTCACCCATGTAAACTGTACAATTCAATGGTTTTCAGTATATTCATAAAGTTATAAAACCGTCACCATAGCCAATTTTAGGACATTTGTATTACCTCAAAAACAAACCCCTTTAGCTATTATTCTCCTACTCTTTCCATCCTCCTCAGCCCTAGACAACCACTATTCTACCTTCTGGCTCTATAGATTTGCCTATTCTGAACATTTCATGTAAATGGAATTACACAGTATGTGATCTTTTGGGATTGGCTTCTTTCACTTAGCATAATGTTTTCAAGGTTTATCTATATTGTAGCATGAATTTATTCCTTTCTACGGTCAAATAATATTCCACTGTATGGCGAGATCACATTTGTCAGTTGACAGACAATCTTGCCTAGTTTTATATATCACTTCTGATAGCAAGTCCAAATGATTACAATCTGAACATAAAGTTATTATTAACAAATGAAAACAAATATTTACTAAGTACCTGTTATATTCCAATCATAGGAGTATGTACTTTACTTGCATTTTCTGATGAAATCTTTCCTAAAGTCTATGATGTAATTACTACTATTCTCATTTTACAGATGAAAAAACTAAAAATTAAAAGCTATAAAAATGTGCCTGAGGTGTCAGAGGAGTAAACAACATAAACCCCAAGTCACTGGCATATGGAGTTCAGATGGGAGGGGAGGAAACAAACAATACTTATCAGCACTCTACAATGTGTTATATCTGTTCTTTTTTTTTTTTTTTCCCACACACCTAAATGTAGGTACTTATAACCAGCATGGACTGAGATAAGGTTTGAAAACCAGGTCTACAAAACTTTAAAGCCCATGTCCTTTCTAAGAACTATACCACCTTACACCAAATGGGCACTGAAGTTCTCTTTCCAGTTCAAAAACAAAAGTAAACACCACTATCTAAAACAGAGATTTTTAACCACAGCACTACTGACATTCTGGGGCCACCTAATTCTTGATTGCGGAAGACTGTCCTGTGCATTGTAGGATGGCTACCAGCATCCCTGGCCTTTACACACCAGATAGCAACAGCATTCCCTCAAGTTACGACAATCAAAAAAAATGTCTCTAGACATTGGCAAATTCCCCTGGGGGCGGGGGGCAAAAATCACCCCCAGTTGGGAAACAAGGATCTAAAACTAATAATGGTTAATGGTCAACACTGTGTAGGAAGAAATGAGCTATCAAAGGAACAAAAAAGATGATGGAAAAAATGGACAGCTGCTTTTATAAAGAAAAAAATCATCTAGCAAAATTTTTGTACTTCTCTCTTCTCTACAAATTTCACAGTAAAACTTTAAGCCAAGCTATAGATGTTCTAAATATAGTTAAACATATAAAATGGCTGAGTAAGAGTTTTCTTTATTAGCAAGACTTGCAGGTTTTCAGCAATGGAGATTTCAGCACATACCTGTAAAGTATAGTAGTTTACAATTCTCACAGAAGCAAAGTGGTCTACTGCAGTAAGCAATACACCAAATTCAGAGAATCTCTACCTTTCTGCCTTAATTTCCCCATCTGTTAAAAAGAAAAAAAACCAGGTACAGGGAAAGGCAGAAAAGCAGAAGGGGTCTAACCCGAATTAGAGGAGAACAGAGGAGAGTTCATAAACTAATTTGTTATTAGTATCATATTAATTGCTCATGTTCACGCTTTGATCAGAAACTCAGCAGTACCATTACAGTACTAAATTTATAAACCTAATCTAGGTTAAATTGTTGCTCATAAAAATATGAATATATAAAAATAAAGTTCTTAAACAGAATGTATCTCTCTCAGGAAACTTAGCCTTAAATTCAGCTTCAGAGTTTAAGCTGATACTTAGTTCATAATATTACAAGCATTACTGCCATGAGAAACAGAGAAAATATGATCTGTCTCCAAATATTTGTATTCAAATTGTAAAATTCAACATCCTCTCCTGAAGCATTAGCAATGTGATACAAACATTAGTAACTTTAATTTCGACTCTTTCTCTAACATAAAGATTTAAGCATTTTTGAACTGCTATATCACATAAAAGAAAGAGCAACGAAAACCATAAGGCTCAAGCAGTCCTACTATATTCATTCATTGAGGCAACAAATCGATAGCTATAATGTAGCAAGCATGGAGATGGGCTCTAGAAATAAAAGTATTTATTTTCCTGTTCGTTTCTTCTCCTCAGAAGAAAATGTGAGATTCTACAAATGGGAAGGTAAGGAAAAGGAAATGTCAAAAACAAAACCTACAAAAAAGATCTTACTTAATGGTGAAAAAATATTCTAAGATTAGAAAAAAGACATGGATGTACACCAATAATATTCCAATTTAACCATGTGCTAGGAGTCATAGCTAATGAAAAAATTAATCAAAAGGCATAAGGATTAGAAAGGAAGAAATAGAACCGTCATCATTTACAGAAAATCAAGAAATAACCAGGCCAGGCATGGTGGCTCATGTCTGTAATCCTAGCACTCTGGGAGGCCGAGGCAGGAGGATCACTTGAGCTCAGGAGTTCGAGATCAGCCTAAGCAAGAGTGAGACCCCATCTCTACTAAAAATAGAAAAATTAGCCGGGCATGGTGGCGCACGCCTGTAGTCCTAGCTACTCGGGAGGCTGAGGCAGGAGGATGGCTCAAGCCCATGAGTTTGAGGTTATAGTGAGCCAGACTTACCCCATAGCACTCTAGCCTGGGCAACAGAGTGAGACTCCATCTCCAAAAATAAATAAATAAATAAATAAAAGAACCTACAGACCAAAGTATTCACCATTAATAAGGGAGCTTAATAAGGTTGCTGGATAAAGTAGACTGCTACAATCAAGGGGGGAAAAACAGAAAATTGTAATTATAAAAAAATTTTATAATAGCAGAAACACTATAAATAATTTAATAAATATCCTTTTCATGGAGAAAATGATACAACTTTACTGAAAGACATTTTTTTTTTTTTGAGACAGAGTCTCACTCACCCAGCTAGAGTGCCGTGGCATCAGCCTAGCTCACAGCAACCTCAAACTCCCGGGCTCAAGTGATCCTTCTGCCTCAGCCTCCCGAGTAGCTGGGACCACAGGCACGTGCCACCATGCCCGGCTAATTTTTTCTATATATTTTTAGTTGGCCAATTAATTTCTTTCTATTTTTTAGTAGAGACGGGGTCTCGCTGTTGCTCAGGCTGGTTTCGAACTCCTGACCTTGAGCGATCCACCTGCCTTGTCCTCCTGCGCCCGGCCTTATTCAGAATTTTTAGGGCAGTAGGTGACTACTTTTTTGGGTCACAGATCCCTCTAAGGATAGGATAAAAACGTGAGCAGTGCTATCCCATAGAACTTTCTGGAATGATGGAAATATGCTTCATCTGCATGGTCACCAGCCACACACAGCTGGTGAGCACTTGAAATGCAGTGAATACAACTGAGGACTGAATTATAAATTTCATTTTGTTTTAATTAATTAAAGCGCAAAGAGCTGTATGTGGCTGGTGGCTACCACACTGGACAGCATGGCAGTTTTTCTCCCCAGAAAAAAATATGCATAACACACAAAATTGTGCAATTAATCTCAGGGGACTTCTGGGCCCCTGGAACTCAAGCACGCACCCTCTCTGGACCTGAGGCTGTCAGCCCGTGCGTAGAGGGAATCATTGCATCAGAAAGGAAGGCTGAGAAAATGGCTGGACTGTTAGACATTGAACACAGCTGCAAGCTTGCAGGCGGGGGGGCGGGGGCATCCACCAACTCATCCTGGATTGCCCAGGACTTTCCCAGTTTTGTCACTGAAAGTCCCAGGATAGGCAAACTGGGACCATTGGTCCCCCTGGCTGGCTGCCACGGCAAAAAGAGAAAGGCAGTGGGTTGAAGGACCCTCAATGGCTGCTTAAGGGGTCAAATGACTCCACCTAGAGAGAGCTCCCCAAACCCCACCAGTGCCCAGGAAGCGTCCCGCACCCGCTCTGGCTCTGTCCCCTCCTCCACATTCCCCCAGCCTGCCTCTGAGGCCACCCCCGTAGTCTGCACGCTCCCCAACCTGCTTCCTGCCTTGGTGGCCCCACAGAGCTGCTGGTGACGGAGGCGGCCCACGTGCGCATGCTGCGGGTGCTACATGACCTCTTCTACCAGCCCATGGTGGAAGGGGGCTTCTTCCTCCTGGGGGAGCTACAGAACATCTTCCCCAGCCTGGACGAGCTCATCGAGGTGCATTGTGAGTGCAGGGCTGAGGCCCCTCTGTGCCCCACCACTGTGTCCCTCCTTCGAGGCCTCTGCAGCACGTTCTCCCTGAGCGCCTGCCTCTGTCCCGGCACTAGGGACAACCCCCAGGGCTCATACTCGGCGGGGAGGGGCAGACATGCCATCTAAGCACATTGGGGCAGGGGACAGGCTCACCAGCCCCGGGGATCAGACACAGACACACCTGCAGCCCAACCTCCGCCACACCCAACCAGGTACTACATGCCACCTTCCAGGCCATAATGAAGTACCCCCTTTCCTCACTGCCCCCCACAGCCCTGTTCCTCGACTGCCTGATGAAGCGGAGACAGGAGAGTGGCTACCTCATCGAAGAGATTGGGGACGTGCTGCTGGCCCGGGTGAGGGTGCCCAGCCCGCCCCCTCCTCCCAGCCAGGGGCCAGGTCCTGAGCCCTCCCCACTCGAGTCCAAGGGCCTGGACCCCAAGCCTGTCGTGCTACTCCAGGCTTCTGTCCCCATGCGAGGCCCTGTTCTTGCCCAGCCCCCCTGAGACACCTCCCTGGCCTGAATCTCTCTGTAGTTTGATGGTGCTGAGGGCTCCTGGTTCCAGAAAATCTCCTCTCGCTTCTGCAGCCGCCAGTCGTTTGCCTTAGAGCAGCTCAAAGCCAAGCAGCGCAAGGATCCTCGATTCTGTGCCTTTGTGCAGGTGAGGTGGGGGTCTGGCTGCAGGGTCCCAGGGGAGGAGGGGACTGGGGACCTGGACTCCTAGGAAAGAGCTCATGGCCCAGCCCTGGGGTGAGCCTGAGGCCTGGGCCACCTCAGCACCGTTTTCCCCGCAGGAGGCCGAGAGCCGTCCGCGGTGTCGCCGCCTGCAGCTGAAGGACATGATCCCCACAGAGATGCAGCGCCTGACCAAGTACCCGCTGCTCCTGCAGAGCATCGGGCAGAACACAGGTACCGCCATCCAGCCAGCTCCTGCGGGCCTCGGCTCTCCTCCCACTGTCCTTGGGTGTCGCCTGCAGGGGTGAGGCTCACCGGAGCTGGTCTCTCCCCTGCCCACAGAAGAGCCCGCGGAGCGAGAGAAAGTGGAGCTCGCAGCCGAGTGCTGCCGGGAAATCCTGCACCACGTCAACCAGGCCGTGCGCGACATGGAGGACCTGCTGGTGAGCCTTGGCGCGACCTGCGCCGGGGCAGGAGGCAGTGTTTGTGCAGGGACAGGCCTCACCTCCACTTGGCCCTCAGCAACTCCCTCTCGGGGTCACTGGAGGTCAGGCCTGGCCCTTGGCTTCTCCCCCTTGGAAATTGGTCTTGGCTCTCAGCTTGTCCCCTGGGGGTCACTGTGGGTCAGTCCCAGCACTGGGCTTGTCCCCGTAACACTCGGGTCTCTGCTCCAGCGGCTCAAGGATTATCAGCGGCGCCTGGATTTGTCCCACCTGCGGCAGAGCAGCGACCCCATGCTGAGCGAGTTCAAGGTGGGCCCTGCCTGCCCTTCCCTCCCTCCCCTCAGCCCACCCTGGCCCTGCCGCTCAGGGGGTCTCTGAAACAGCCCCCAGCTCCCCCTGCCCATCTGATAACGTGCCTCACCTCGTGCTCATCGTGACCCCTGACTGTGATCCCCACCCCATGGTCATCCTCCCCTCCCCTGTCCCCCTGTCGCCTGTGTGGGCCATTGCTGCCTCCTGCTTGCAGAACCTGGACATCACCAAGAAGAAGTTGGTCCACGAGGGCCCACTGACGTGGCGGGTGACGAAGGACAAGGCTGTGGGTGAGTGCCAGGGGGGCAGCGGGCGGGGGGCCAGGCCACGGGGGCAGGGAGGAGGCCGCTACATGAGCTCCTGCCTTGGCCCGCCCCGCAGAGGTCCACGTGCTGCTGCTGGACGACCTGCTGCTGCTGCTCCAGCGCCAGGACGAGCGGCTACTGCTCAAGTCACACAGCCGGACGCTGACACCCACCCCTGACGGCAAGACCATGCTACGGCCTGTGCTGCGGCTCACCTCTGCCATGACCCGTGAGGTGGCCACCGGTGAGCACGGCGGTGATTTGGGCTCATTCGAGCAGAGCTGCCTGGTGGGGTGGGGAGTGGGCATTCTGAGGAGGGGAGGCCCCTGCAGAGGTTCAGAAGCGGGCGGCCTAGTGGCCAAGGTCAGGGTGGGCAGGGCCCGGCCAAGTGGGTTTACTGAGTGGGGTGGGAACCAGCCCTACGTGTTTGTACAGAGGCCCAGCGAGGAGGGCTTTGCAAACCTGCTGCTAAGTTGCACCAGGGCCACGGACACTGGGAGTGGCTGTGTGGTGTGGGTGGCTGGAGGGTTTGTGAGCAGAGCCAGCCGGGGACTTGTGGCCTGATTCCATAAGGGGGCATGACAGAGGGAGGGCTCAGGACAGTGAGGAATGAACTGAGTCATGGGACCCCTGAGGGTGCCACCTTTCAGGGGGCTTCCCCAGCCTCCAGCCTGTGCTGAAGGAGGGGCCCTGCTCTGAGCCCCATCTGCTCTTCCCCCTGCAGACCACAAAGCCTTCTATGTCATTTTTACCTGGGACCAGGAGGCCCAGATATATGAGCTGGTGGCACAGACTGTGTCGGAGCGGAAGAAGTAAGGGGGTCTGGGTTCTGAGCGTGGGTGGGGAGGCCCCGGCGCAGGGCCTGGTGGCTCTGACTGCCCAGGGCCTCGGCCTGTCTCCCCAGCTGGTGTGCCCTCATCACTGAGACTGCAGGATCCCTTAAGGTCCCCGCCCCTGCCTCCCGCCCTAAGCCCCGGCCCAGCCCCAGCAGGTAGGTGAGGTGGTCAGGGAGGGAGCTGGAGTTCCCGGCTGTCAGAAGGCAGGGCTGGCTGCCCTGTGCATGCCCAGAACCTGAGCCCCAGCTCTGTCTCTGTGTGTGTGTGCGTGCGTGCGTGGGCCTGTGTGTGAGAGTGTGTCAACCCCACCATGGCCCTATCTGTCTCCTATCTCCAGGCCTCTCTGTCTTCCATTATCTGGGCCTCTCTGTCTCCCTGTCTCCCGGCCTCGACCTCTGTCTCTGTCTCCGGACCTCCCCATCTCCCCACCTCCAGCTGTCTGTCTCCCTGTCCCTGCCGACCCCCGGGGCCAGGGGTGTGGGGTCACCCAGCACTTCCTCCCCTCAGCACCCGAGAACCCCTCCTTAGCAACTCTGAGAACGGCAACGGTGGCCGAGAGATGCCTCCAGCTGACGGTGAGGCTGGGGGCAGTGGGGGAGGGCCGGGTGGCGATGCATTGGGTGACAAGAGGCGTCCATAGGAAGCCCAGCAGGACCTGAGCACCCTCCCCGTTCCCTCATCCAGCCCGAACTGAGAGAATTCTCAGCGACCTCCTGCCCTTCTGCAGACCAGGCCCCGAGGGTCAGCTTGCTGCCACGGCCCTTCGGAAAGGTAGCCCAGCCCTGCCCCCTCCAGGGCGGCCCCCAGCCCAAACCACCTCTGTTCCCCTTCAAATTCCCGCATGCCCAGCTGCCAGAGAATACGCGCACCCACCTGGCCTGCACCACCATCTCGGGTGGCCCCACGTCCCTCTTCCTTCCACAGCCGCCAACCCTTCCTTGACCCTAAATTCAGCCTCTTCCTGGAAGCTATCTCCACCCTCAGTGCCTTCGTGTCCCTGTCCCAACTCTAACCCCAGCCACACCTTTGCACCCTTTTGAATCTCCCAACCCCATGTGCTCAACCTTGCCTGGGCCCACCCTCACCCCCAGCCTGGCAGGCACTGGCAGGCCCCACCCCACACCTGTGCCCCCCTGACTCCACCCTCCGTCCCTGCCAGTGCTGTCCCTGAAGCAGCTCCTGTTTCCTGCCGGGGAAGACAGCGGGGCGGGGCCTCCCCGAGATGGGGATGGGGTTCCAGGGGGTGGCCCCCTGAGCCCAGTACAGACCCAGGAGATCCAGGAGAACCTGCTCGGCCTGGAGGAGACCATAAAGCAGCTAGAGGTGGGGCGCAGCACGGGGTACCCTGAGCGGGCTGGGAAAGGAAGGGGCCCCCCTCACGAGTGACCCCCCCAGGAGCTGGAGGAGGAATTCTGCCGCCTGCGACCCCTCCTGTCTCAGCTCGGGGGGAATCCTGCCCCCCAATCTGGCTGTACCTGAGGTCCCTGTCCAGGCAGGTGAGTGGGGGACCTGGGAGTGGACACTGCCCTGAGAGGAGGGACCACAGTGGTCGCCCTACAGCCCCAGCCCGCCGGTCTCTCTCTCCACCTTTGTCTTTTCTAAATCTTCCTGTTCCACCTCCTGTCTCCCATCTCTGCATCTCTGCCCACCTCCCTCTCTCTCCCCCTCTACGTCTCTCCCTGCCTGCTGTCTTCCACGTGCCCCAGGCCTTTCACAAGGAGAGGAAGGGGGAGAGGACACGCGGGGGCCGCCCCCACCCACACAGCTGCCGCAGCATCTCATACCCCGAGGGCCTGAGGAGAGGGAGCCGCTGCCTGGCCACGCCTGGGAGAGGCCCAGCTGGGGTCACCGTGTCCCCATTGGCCTCGGCCTTCTCCCTCCTGCCTCTGCTTGGGGGACTCAGGGCTTCATTCCAGGGTGGGCGCCACAGCGACGCCCAGGTCCCGGGCCATCTCAGTATTGCCTGTGGGGGCCACCCCTCCATCCCCCACCCCCAAGTGCCTTTGCTCTGTTTTTATACCCTGAATTGGAGGTTTATTTTTTAATATATATTATCTAAGGAGAGGTCTGTGTTTGTGAGGGTGGGGTGGGGCCCGGTGTGGTGTCTGGAACCCTCCGTGACTGGTGGCGACGTCCTGGGTCTGTCTGCCACGTTGCCTCTGTGCCTCTCGCCTTTCTCTGGTGGTTCATTCGCTCCTTCCTTGAACAGTTCTCCTCAGGTACCCCCACACACCCTCCCAGCTCCCACCCTGAACCCCCATGGTCGACGCTGGGCGCCCCATGTCTCACTCTGTTCTTTTATTTTTGTAGTAAACTCTGGAGGTGGCTGTGAGGGTCGTGGGGGGCTGATGGGGAGGGGGCCCCTCCTGGGTGGGGGCTGGGGGCGGGGTTATTGCTCTGAGCTCCCTGTCCCCAGGGGGGCCTGTGTGGGAGGGTGTCAGGACTGGGGCCGGCACAGGGGGTTGGAGACATGGCCACACAAACACGCAGGTCACAGCACAGGGGCGGGCGGGGCAGGCTGGGCGCCGTATTGCACTTTGGGAGTGGGGCCAGGTGGGGACCCCCTCAAACTGGAGCCTAGGGAGGAGGCTGGAGGCCATCAGGTTCCCTCCCCCTGCTGTGGAGGGGGAGGTGAGACCCCCACTCTGGGGCTGGGGAAGAGGGAGCCGAGGGCAGTGACGCCCGGCCCTGGGAGGGGGCCAAGGGTGGTCCTGGGCCTTGGACAGCACATCGAGGGCAGATGGGTGGCTGCCCTGGGCCCCGCCTCTGTAGAATCCGTCAGCCCACACCTGCTCAGCTGCCGGTCCCCTCTTTGCCTGCCTTGGCCTTGGGGGACACGGGGAGGCCCTCATCACCCTCGCTGTCAGAGCTGCAGCCGCTGACGTCAGTGATCTCCAGCTCCGAGTCGCTGTCCTCCTTCCCACCCAGCGTGGCCTCGGAACCCCCAGCCCCAGGCAGCGCCAGGCGGGGGGCCGCTGCCAGGCCCGAGGGTCGCTCGGGGCCCAGGCCTTCCCCCGTCGCAGCAAGCAGGGGTGCAGCTGTGGGGCCTCCCCCTGCCCCAGCAGAGGGCAGGTGGCCCAGGGAGCTGGCCAGGGGGTTGGGGTAGAAGTGCGGGGGGTACAGAGAGGGGGGCAGCTTGGGGAAGGGGCCCGTGAGGTATGGGTTAAAGTTCCAGGGATACTCAGGGAAGGCGCGACCGTAAGGACCCAGCAGGCCAGGGGGCTTGGAGTAGCCGGTGGCACCTGGGGGGGCACAGGGGTAGGTCAGGCTGGGCCCCTCCGCCATGGGGCTAAGTAAGGGGGCTGCCTCCTGCCACATCCCACCCTCCTTCCCCATTGTGCCTCCCACATGGCCTCCTGCCACCTTAACGGGTCTCCCCCAGCTCCACCTCCCCCACCCCATCTCCAGATTCCTTTAGCACCCCTGAAAGCCCTTCTCCCAGCTTGTTGCCCCGGTTCCTTCCTCCCCCACCTCCCGTCCTCTGGCTTTTAAACACACACACACACCCCAGCCTCGCCATGGGCCTCCTTCCTCCGACCTGTCTCCTCCCTCAAACACGTGCAGCGTCCTCCCCCCCAAAACCCTTGGACCACCAGGCTCTTACCAGAGCCCAGGAATGGGAAAGGGCTATCCAGACGCAGTTTGTCCGTCTCAGGGGAGAACAGGGGCGTCCGGGCCCCCAGCTCTCCCAGACGTGGGGCAGAGAACAGGGTCTGCAGGGTCTGGAGAGGGAGGCAGCAGATGGCTGCTCAGATTAACTGTTCCCCCCCAAGGGGGTTCAGGGCTGGGGGGGGCACCAAATGCCCCAGCTCTGGGATCCCAGAATCAGACTCACCTCAGAGGTGAGGGGAGGAGCATCTGGCCCAGGGGCCCCTCCAAAAGGATTGGGGGTCAGCAAGAGTGGGGAGCCAGTGGCAGCTGCCGCCACGTCCAGCAGGGGATAATTGACAAGCACGACTTTGCTGAAGTTGAACTTGTAGGTGAACCTCTTCCCTTTGGTCTTGTGGAGAATCCGCTTGTTGTAGTAGTAACTGCAGGGAGAGGCGCGTGGTGCTGGGGGGACAGCCAGGGAGGTGAAGGGGGGGCCTGGGGCAGGGTCTCAGGTTTCTTAACACGTTCTCTGTGCCCAGAGCACAGCCATTTGGGGAAACTGAGGGGGAAACTGTGAGGCCCACAGAAGTCCCTTAACCAACAGGGCAAGGAAGGGGTGAGGCAGGAGCTGGGATCCTGCTGTGTGTGACTGCAAAGCCCAGGACTCAGGTCCTTCTTGCCTCCCTTCTGCTCACAAGTGGTTATAATAGCTGCACACGCAGAGCCCTGCACCTGGGACCCAACAGGACCGTGTCCCGGGATGTGGAGGGGGGCTCAGGGGGACAGTGAGGAAGAAGGAGGTGGGAGCCCAGGCCCCCAGCCCTCCTCACCGCAGAGCCCGACTCAGCTTGTCGTAATTCATGTGGGGCTTGCACTTGCGGATGCCCCAGAGGCGGGCCACCTCGTCAGGGTCCTTGATGACGAATTCCCCATAGTCCCCCTGCCAGGCGATGACGCCCTGGTACTCCTCCTTCTGCAGCAGCTCCAGGATAAAGTGCCACAGCTGGATCTGCCTCGAGCCGGGGGACGACTCCGGCTTGTAGGCCCAGTCCGGGAAGGCAAACCCTGGGGACAAGAGGCAGGGAGTGGCGCAGGGTCAGGACGCCCAGTCTAGGGCTCTGGGTCCTACTGGACTTAGGAACCAGGAGGCGTCCAGTCCTCCTGACTCCAGGTCTGAGGAGCAGCCGCCCAGCCTCAGGCAGCTTCGGGGACGTGGTTTCCACTCTCCAAATCTCCTTCCCTGGTGTCTAGTCCCCAAATTGTCCAAATAGTGGAGAGAACCCAGTCCTACAGGGACCCTGGGTTGGTACTTCCAGCCTGATCCCCTCCCTTGGCACAGCTCCCCCAGGCACATCGGGGGTGGCAGCTGAGGGGGACCAGGTCCTGCACCCATGTGGTGGGAAGGAACCGGGAGGAAAGGGTACCCACCCCACAGAACTGGCCCTTCTCCCTGCTGCCCCAGCCTGCCCTGGGAGCCTCTGGTCTCTCCTGCACCTGGATCCCTCCCGGCTCTTGCCTCCAATCCCCAAAGCTCACCACTGACCCCACCCTGGCACACCCAGGCAGGATCTGGGTGCACTTCTGTCTCTGCAGCTACCTGTGTACTTGTATCTTTCACGACTCTGCAGCCCCTCCCTGTGTCCATGCCCGTGTCTGGCTGAGAGCCAACCAGATGGGTGTGTGTGCATGCATGTATGTGCACACTCTCCCAGATGCCCACAGAAGACATGTCACACAGACATCCACTCACGCGCCAGAGACTCTCAGCCACGCCATGGGACGCACACACACCAGAGTGCCACGCTCCTGCTGGGGGCCACCAAGGCTGCACACCAGACACAGGCTGCCCAAGACATGAGGTCACATCATCTCAACACACATCACACACTCGTCACAACACACACAATTACACATCTCCTCAGGCCCCTCGGAACTGGGACCCACTGTATGACAAGAGACACGTGCAGGACCCCAAAGGCCCGGATAACACAGTGTGACGGAGACAGCGAATGCAGCACCAAGACATTCCTGTCCCCAGATACGCAGCCACACACAGGGTGACGCCATGACAGCAGAGCAACCTCCCAAACCCACATGCAGGCACACACGTGTCAGCGCTCTGACACATTCACTCTGCATCACATCTCACACTCGGGTGTCCTGTGCCCCACTGTCCACATACACCCAGAAGCTGGGTGCAGTGGGGAGCATCTCCCATCCGGAAGGCCCCAGGGCCTCGGTCCAGCTTCTGTGCCCACTCCCATGCATGCCACATCCTTTGTCCCCTTCGCCTCCTCAGAGACTCCAGACCCAGGCATGAAAACAGAAGACAGAATCAGCCTGTAAAAAAAGCTGGAAGCAGTGCAAGAAAGGGGAGGCCGTGGGTTGGGCAGCAGATGACACTGAGCTGGGGGACCAATGTCCTTGTATCCACTCGCTGTGTGGTCACGGGGCAGGTCCTCACCCTCGCTGGCTTAGAATTTCAGAGGTGGGGGGCAAGGAGGAGCAGCGCCTGGTATAGAAAGGTGGGTGCTGGTGCCTCCCGACCCGAATGCTGGGCAATGCCAGGCAGTTTCCTCCCTAAGGGAGAATTTTTCTCAACTCCTTTTGGGGTCTTCTCAGATGCCAGGGCTCAATGAAGACCGAGCTCTGGCTCATCCTACACCCAGAACAAGTCCTCGTGGGGAAGCGACTGCATCACAGACACACCCACACGACCCCAAGAAGACAATGCAAAACCCAACCTGGAAACACCACCTGTCCTGGAATCACGTCCTCAAATGTGCTGTGTGACACAGCCAGAGAGGACCCCCAGCCTCAGCAGCCAGACACACATTATGACAGCTCCCAGTGCTCACACCCACACACGGACCATGGGCTGAAAACCAGACACAGAGCCCAGGGACGCGTCCCCCCGCATTGCCCAAAATGCCGAGACATCATTTGAAATGCCACACACCATGCGACAGACCTGCGAGAAATAGGCAAAGCCTCTTCGCCCGACTGGGGCAGGGGCACACTTGGGTGAGCCGGCAGACTCCCCAGTCCTAAAACGCAGACATGCCCAGCCCAGGGACACGCAGGTGGCCTCAGATGTGCACACACAAGCAGTCACGCCGCTCACACAAAGACAGGCAGACACACATTCCCAGTGTGACCCCTTCTTCAAGAAATGCTGAAGTGTGACAGGGACACACTGAGAGGAAACCCCAAGTAAGCAGGCACAGAGTCGCAGTCTCTGTCGTACACACACACACACACGCACAGACACGCACACACGCTGCACACCGGCAGCAACTGGGACCTGAGCTCAGTGCGTGTCCCGAAGCCCTACTGTCCACACCCCCAGTTCTGAACCTCCACTTCCAAGCAAGCCACGCTCTCTCTGGCTCTCTCTCCACCAAGCACGGGCTGGCTGGGTCACATCTCTCTCCACGGCCCCCTGCCTGGGTCCTGCCGTCTATCTGTCCATTCGTGCCTGGCCTAGCACCCCCTCCAGCCCCAGTCCCTGCTCTCTCCGCCCGCGGGTCCCATGGGAGCAGGCTGAAACGGACTCCTTATCCCTCCCTGCCCTCCACGCCACGCCCACCCTCCGGAAAGCCCGTAGGTCCCAGCAGGAGGTGGCAGGGAGATCTGGCTGTGAAGTTATGAGCCAAGTTTTTCATGAAGGGGTTTGACTGGGGGGACACCGACTGAGGCCGGGGGATGGACTCCGGGACAAGTATGAGCCACGGAGATACAGGGAGAAGCGGGTGTGGCTCACTGGGGGGCCTGAGGGCTGGGGGAAGGGCTGGGGAGGTCCGGGCCAGTTACCGGGCGTCCAGAGAGCCGGCAAGGCGGGCGGGGCGAAGAGAAGGTCGGAGACACAGCTACAGTCCATGGCGGCGCCAGCCCTGCAGAGGCCAGGACAGACACAGGGACAGGGACAGGGCAGGCAGGAGAGACAGACACAGGTCAGCCAGCAGGGGCGCTCCCAGGGCTTGCCCCTCTCCCAGGTGCCCCCCAGCCTGACACCTGCGCCCTCTCCCCCCATATCCTTTCCGGCTGCTCCCTCCGCGGGCTCCCTCTGCCCGCCGGTCCACTGGTCCCTGTCAGTCCCTGATCAGCCCCAGCCTGAGCCACCGTTGCTCCCCTCCCAGCCTCTCCTCCGGCAGCCTCCTCCTCACTCCGGAGCCTCGATCACTAACCACCCGCCCTAGCCTCCCTCCTCGCCAGCCACTCGAGCGCTCACACTCGCTGGCTCTCGCACCCGCCCGCCCCGCACCGGCTCTGCTGCTGTCTCTCTGTCCCCGTCTCTCCCTGACCTCTCAGGTCGGCGGTCCCTGCGTCTCTGGGTCTCCCAGTCTTTCTCTGGCTGCCCCAGATTTATCTCGCTCCGAAACTCACCCCCACGCCCACCCCGCCCGGTTGACCCCCAGGCTGGCTCTTCCAGCTCCGGCGCAGCCCTGCGCTTCTTCTGGGAGCTCAGACCTGACAGCAGCCCAGGGCAGGCTTGGGGACAGCCCCAGCCCCTGCCCCTGCCCCCTGCCTCACCCACCCTGAAAGGCAGCCCTAGCGCCCTAGTGAGTGAGCACTCCCACAGACCCCCAAACCTGCTGGCCACCCTGACGACCTCGGCCACTTGGATGTGCCTCCCCCATGGACACCCCTTCCCCTTAGATCTGCCTCCCCCACAGACACCCCTTAATCTGCCTCCCCCCTCAGACAGCCCCACAGACACCCCTTAATCTGCCTCCCCCCTCAGACAGCCCCACAGACACCCCTTAATCTGCCTCCCCCTCAGACAGCCCCACAGACACCCCTTAATCTGC
>CAUYRT010057373.1:0-22830 GCA_963574885.1 Lepilemur ruficaudatus
AACATGAGTTATATATGATTTTTTTAAACTTTTTTTCTATTCAATCTGATTCTTTCCTGTTCTAGTCATGATCGTATTTTTTAAATCTGCCTTTTTTTCTATTCAAGAGTCTTTTAAAGAACAAGAATATAGGTTGGGAACAGTGCCTCGTGTCTGTAATCCTAGCACTTTGGGAGGCCAACACAGGAGGATCGCCTGTGGCCAGGAGTTCAAAACTAGCCTGAACAACATGGCGAGACCCCATCTCTCTAAAAAATGGAAAAATTAGCTGGGCGTGGTGGTTCATACATGTAGTCCCAGCTGCTCGGGAGGCTGAGACAGGAGGATTGCTTGAGCCCAGGAGTTTGAGGTTGCTATGAGCTAGGCTGACGCCACGGCACTCTAGCCCAGGCAACAGAGTGAGACTCTGTCTCGGGAGTGGGGGGGATTATGAAAGTCTTTTGTGTCTACCATCAGGCCAGACCGTAATGCTTTGAGGGGTGTACGTAGTAATTAATTTACATAAGTATTTTTTTTAGTGAGCTATTCAAATTTAGGCTAGACTCTAATTACATGTGTGCATGTTTTTAAAAATAAAGTAGAAAAATGTATAGAAAGATAATTCTCTTAAAAAACATGAGTGTTACTTAAGTTTGGAGGATTGGACAATGTGGCAGTTTGGAGGATGAGAAAGGAAAAACCTACATTTAAGTAATATAAAGGTTTGTTAAGAGCTTTCCTATAATACTCTGTTTAGTAGACATCTTAGCTAAATGACTCCAGTAATTAAGTTAACAATTTCCGATGAATGCTGAATATTTGCAGAATTTCAGTATAGACTTTAGTTACTCTTAAAAAATAAGAAAGAACCTATATGATTCTAGTTTTTAAAAATGCAATTTAGAATCTCCCAAATGGGACAATCTTTCACACTCTGATGGTAAAGTGCTGCTGTATTCCCAAACCTGAGCTGCACAGGAAAGAAAACTTTAGACCTAAACTGAAGCCAGAGCCTGAAATGGAGCCTCAACCACTATAAAAATCTCCCCAACCAGGTTCTACAGATCTAGATGCAGGGTTGGGGGAAGATGGATGGAAGTTAATTGAGTCATGGTTGGGGAGGGGATTTTATTCAGGTGTCCACGCCTTGCTTACCTATCCACCTCCTCTCCTAGGCTTTAGGCTGTACTGCACATCCCTTCTCTGTCAGTAGAATCCTACTGTTCTCCAAAAAACAAGAGCAGACGTCAGTGAGTGCTGTTAACACCCGCGTACAGCTGGACTTAACGTTTTTTTGTGTCTGATGCAAGCATTCCTTTGGCTCCTGCTCTGCCTCCACTGCTGTAGGATTAAGAAGTCACCAGTGTGTGTGTGCCAACTAGGCATTCAGTTTGCAGTACCAGTAAGACAGCCTGATGAGTGCCTACCTAGAGAGTAAATTAATACTTGTTCACAAAGTTACAGCACTTTAGAACTAGGGAAAATTTGGAGAATTAAAGAACAACTTTACAGCCCCCACAGATATTATTTACAGGGTAGATAATAAAGGCAGAAACTTGTTATTCTAGGGATGGAGACTAATTTAAAATGGGATCAAGGATAGTTTAAATTCATGGATGATGGAGGCTCAATGGAATATTATCTCAGCGTCTTTGATGGAACTCAACATTTCAAGTTCTCCTTGAGTGTTCAGCATCTCCTGTGAAAAGACATTTTTCTTTGACTTCTTATTTCTTCTCCTTGTTCGTTCATCCCTTTAACAAATTATTTATTACATGTTTACTATATGCCAGATACTGCACCAAATTGTCTTCCTGCTTAACTTTTTTTTTTTTTTTTTTTTTTTTACTTTTGGGGGTGAGAGAGAAGGAGGAGTTGGAAATTGATGGCTCCAATTCTTTTCACTAACACATTCATGAGTGTGTGTATGTGCATGCACATGTGAGCACATTCACACACTTAGCAGCCAGTTAGCTCTGAGTCATCTTCTAATAATGGAAAGCACAGATTTGGGGGAATATAAATGAGAATTATAAAAATGAGGAGGGGCTCCCTACTTGTCTACTAAGTTACTAAGACTGTGTGTTTAGGGGCTGGAGGGTGGGGGATTATATTTTATATTCTTACTAACAAATCCTTTTTAAATTGTCACCTAATGCCATGGCAGACCCAAGGAAAGAAAGGTTTCAGGTGCTAGAAAGCGGGAGGCAGTTGAAAGGCAGTGAGAAGATTCCAATTGTTCACATGCCTTTGTTGAGCTCTGACCATGTGCCAGGAAATGCAGCTGATGCAGGCCTCAGTCATCGCTAGCAACCCTGTCCCTTCGCTCATGGGGCTTCCCATCTAGTAAGGACACTAGACCTTGAGCAAGGCCTAGAAAACACAACTGCCTGTTCCACAGTGTTGCTTGGGACTCAGCCTGGGAGTGGCCTGCAGAATCATCTCTGTAGGCTGCTGACCCTGTTCCATAAACACGAGGATGAATAATGGACTCATCAGTCAGGGAGAAACACCACAGCCACATTTTTTTCTCTGAATGTAATTATGGCGTAAACCTTATGCTGCTAGTTATTCTTCTTCAGAAATACTACTCAAAAAAGCAAGAATTAAAATGAAATGTGTTTTTATTAAGAGAGCAAAAGATTGGGATATGGACTGTATCTCATAGACCACCTAAATATCCAGAAGCTATTCAGCAGGGAGGGAGTCATGTCAGCCAAAAACAAAACATACATAGCTCAAAGGAGGAAGAGCTTTTTAGCTCTTCATTCATTAATAACTCTTCCATATAAACTGTAGTCACTTGCTAGCTTGAAATGAAGAGGGTTCCTCTTAAAATGAATAGAAACTACCGAGCAGAAGTGATTACTGACGCTTATGGGTAGAAAATAGAAATAAGAATGTGGTAAGTTACAGGCATACTTGCCAGATTGCTTGAATTATTTTGGTCATTTAAATGTTGTAAAGATATATATCACGAGGACTTGGGTATGCAATGATTGTCACTTGAAAAATCAGTAGTCAGTCATAAGATCTTTGATTTATAACTTGAGGTGTTTCTCTCCTCCCCCCCAGCTTGTCAAAATTCCCAAAAATGATCCCATCAATGAAGTCCATAAATTTAACTTCTATTTGTCAAATGTGGGCAAAGACAACCCACAGGGCAGCTTTGACTGCATCCAGCAAACGTTCTCCAGGTAAGTACTTTTAAAGGTATGCTAAAGGGAAAATAATTTTTAAGAGGGTTTTTTAAAAAAATAAACAATAAAATATTAACATATAGTAACCATTCCATACATATTTCCTAAATTGAATTGCAGAGCTCATTTATTTATTTAAAAAATATTAAGCACCTATTATGTACTAAAAACTGTATTTGTCACTGGGATAGTCACTGCAATACAACCACAGAAATTCAAAGATTTTTTCCCTTGTGGGGCTTTTAAGGTACAGAAGATATTTTACCTATGAATATGGAGTTTTTTAAAGATAAGGATTTATCTTTATTTGAGGATTTTTAAAAAGGTTTTATTCGTTTCATTTAAATAAGAGTGTCTATGACATACTCAGGGCTCATCCTCAGGGGTAAAGGAGGAAAAAATATACATCTCACATTTCTTCTTCCTTCTTCCCTGTTCAAGTCTTGTTTTAAGGTATATTGTTAAAAAATTTTTATTCCACAGCAACATGGAAATTAGAATTAACCTCAGTATAGCAGTCACTTCTCCTGATTTAAAGAAAAAAACGGATGAAGACAAGAATACACACTCACACCCCAGTGTACCATGGATCCCTTATCTACTTAGATCCTCTATAAACAATAAGCTACTTGTTTTACTCTTCTTTGCTTTGGTTGTTTCTGATTAAAGAATGGGCCCTTGAGTAGGGGAGGAGTTGTTCTGCCCCTGCACAGAGACAAGGGAGGTTAGGGTCCCTCATTTCCTCACTGTGTGAGGCTTTGACATTAGCCCAAAGCACCCCAGCCCGGTCCATCTCCATTGCCCATCTGTGCAGTACTTGAAACTTGCAAGCACTCGCTGAATGTGGAAGAAAGAGGAAGAAAGCTGTGTTTCAGGTAGGCACAGGAGGCAGAGATTCAAAATAAAAGACACTTCACTGAAAGAATGAGTTCTAAATTTTTCCTCCCGTTTAAGGTGACTAAATAACTGTTTGTTTGTTTTATCTTAATCTACCATTTTCCTTGAGTGTATACTAATTTTGCTTTCTGAAAATTACCCTCAAATTTATATTTTTTGGTATGAATTGCATATATTATAGATTATATACATAGACTTTTCTGTCCACTGGGTAGCCACTGGCCACATGTGGCTATTTACATTTCAATTGACAAAAACTAAAATTTAAAATTTCATTACTCATTCACTCATTTCATTACTCATTCAACTACATTTTACGGTCTCAGTAGCTACATGTTGCCATCATAGAAAATAGCACAGATGTAGAACGCTTCCACTATTGCAGAAAGTTCTGTTGAACAGAACTGTGATAGATTTTAGAATCACCAAGTATAAGGGTCCTTAGTGATTGTGTGAGTCAACTCCTTCATTTCATAGGTTGCTTATCCACAGTTGCACAGCTGGTTAGTTAGTGGCTGGGCTAAATGAGAAATGAGTTCTCCTAACTCCCAGCCCAGCATTCTTTACACACCACAGGGCATGCTAATTTCTAAATGTGGTGCTTGTGTTTAGATAGTTATTTTATTATAGTGAGCACATTTTGACATCAAATGGAATTATGTCCCCTTAGGAATTTTATTAAGGAACTTAATCCCCTCTTCAAAACTAGTCATATCATCATAAGTATTAATAATAAGGCTTCACCCTTACATCATAAATACCCTGTATGTTTATTTCTATCCTACTTGTTTGCAGAAGGATTTAAGTCACTTAAAAAACTATACATAATGTAACAAGAGAACAGAAACAGTTGTGAGAAAATTGGGGCAAATGTATTAATATCCCTTCAGTATGATCCAAGGCGCTTTATAAAATGATGTGGTAGGGCTGTCAATTGAAATTTGCTACTGTGAAAACAAAAGCACTCAAACTTCCAGTTCTCAGCCTGGCAAGCAAATTTGTCCTTAATCTGGCTCCACCTTTTCCATTCAATTTAATTTTTATGTTTCCCATGGATCTTGTCCTCTCCAGCAATAGTGCAAGCTCCTCAAGAGCAGGGGCTTTCTTATATCCTTTTTCTGGTGTCACAATGCTGGCTGAGCTCAAAATAGGTGCTCAATAAATACATGTTCAACAAGTATGGATTAACTGGTCTCCTTAACTACATGTTAAAACCTTGTAGAACCTCGCTTTTCTCACATATAAAATGGAGGAAATCTCATAGTCAATATTACCTTTTAAAAATTCCTTGTATCTACTCATTCACAGGCTTAATGAAAATATAGTTTGGGGCATATGCAAACACATGTGCAGAAATGCACACTCAAGTGTGGGCAACAGCGAGCTAGGCTAGAGAAAGACTAAGGGAACATTTATAACACATATGTCCTAAGCTTGGGAGTACCTTCTTGCCCACAGGGTTTAGCTTCATTTTGTTTTTGTGTAAAGATCTGTTTCTAAACTTCGAGCAGTGGCTTCATCATGATTGGCAATAAGTTTAGCTTATTCTCACTATTTAAATTACTTAGTAAATAATAGGGAGAGATGTTAAAATACAGACTTCCTTGCTACCAGACCTTCTCTCTACTGCAGTCATTTTCTCCCACCGGTCTCCCTCCATCCTGCTTCCCTGGGTGTTAAACCCTTTTCTCCCTCTTTTTCCTCTTTCACTGGTTTTTCAGCAAACATGCTTAAAGCCTATCTCATTAAAAAAGAAAATAAAAAGCAGAAACAACCACTCACACTCACTTCCCAACCCGAAGTCTGGCTTCAGCTTCCACCACCACCACCACCATCACCACATTCCACTGAAACTGCTCCCCCAAGGGGGACATGACCTCCTTGTCCCTAAATTCAGTGGATACTTATTGGTTCCCTGTCATTCTGGACTTGTTGCTGGTATTTCATACTGTTGCCCACTCTCTGCTGCTTGAAGCGTTCTATTCCAGTGGCTTCCCTGACACAATACTCTTCAGTTTCCCTGCTACCTCTTTGGCTGTGGCTTTTCAGTCTCGTGTGATCTCCTTTTCTTCCTGTTGGTTAAATATTAGTGTTCTGCACAGTTTGTTCCCTCCTGAGACCCGTTCTGTCCTCATTCCTTCAAAGTCACCATCTCTCACACAGAACTTACTTTCTTTTTCCCAACCCTATCCCTGACCTGCCCTTCATTTTGTGTTCAGTGTTTCAATAAATGGCAGCGCATTTACCTAGCAACCTGGGCATAATCTTTAATATCCCACCTACTCTCTCCCCGTGGCTAACCACTGACTAAATCCTGTCAGTCCTGCCTCCTCATTATCTCTGGAATCTGTCTCCTGTTCTGCATTCTCATTGCACTACTCAGGTTCATGCTGTCACTTCCTGCCTATAATCCTTCAGTAGCCCCCTAACTGGTCTCTTTGCTTTCCCTCTTGTGTCCCCCTTCCTCCCAATCTATCTCCATCCAGACTGAGTTTTCTACAGTACAAATGAGATACTTTCTCACCACTGTTTTCAACCACTGTTGCTCTTGGGATAAAGTTCAAAATATATAACATGACCCCCAGAGCCCTGTGTGACCTACTTCTTATTCCCTCTTCAGCCTTATCTCTAATTGTCCTTTTCTGCTCTCTTTGGCCAATCTGAAACCTTCTACTTGCTCGCCCTGGGCCTGCACAGGTTGGTTATCCTCCTAGAACCCTTTAGTCCTTACTCCCCCTTGTTCAGTCATCTTTCTACATCAGCTCACACATCAGTTCCTCTAGGAAGTCCAGGTGAGCTACCCTTCTTGGGAGTTCCTTGCTCCCTGGCATTTGTCACACTGTGTTGTAATTTCCAGTTTGCCCATCCTTGTCACCCATTAGAGAGCTCTTTGAAGGAGAGACCACATCTGTCTTAGTCCCTGTCACAGCCTCTGTGCCTCTCACATTGCCAAACATGCAGTCCCTGCCCAGTAAGTATTTATGAAATAAATGAACTGATTTTTAAACAATAGCATTTGTAAAGACAGTTATTAGAAATGTACAAAAATTTCATCAACCTTTATTTCTTAGTATCGTAACAAAGTTATTTCCAATTAAGTTTGGAAATACAGGGTGGGATCTCTAGTGTCATTTTTATTAGTTCTATATTTTAGTTTATTTTAAGGCCATCATAATTACTTTGACTCATCTTCTGGGTCCATGTTAATATTCATTACTGCTTTAATAAAAGTTTTTTATAAAAATATTTCAAAAATCACTTGTATTTTCATCAACATTTGCTAAATAAATAGGTCATCTTACAGAGATTTAACCAAGTGGTAAATACAAATTCTGCAAATTTTTAGAAACTTTGGAGTAATAATACTAAATTATGCTCTCATGTTTGTCAGTATTTTAGCCTTAAAATTAATACCTCATTAAAAATAAAAATTATGGCAGGCCCATTTCATCTGATCAGTTCTCAAGCATGCATACTGTGGTTCCACTAAAAGTAAACTTTTTAACATTTCTCCTATCAGTGGTAGGTAATTTTAAAAAATAGCTGACTATTAAATGAAGGTAGAGCTACAATGTCCATTGGGGCTTTGTCTTTAAGTACTGATTTTTTTTCTCAAAATTGTATGGATTTGGTCCCTGAAAGCTCATTTCATCCATTATATTCAGAATAGGAAAAAAATGTGATATAGAGAAGAGGAACTTAAATAATCTTTACATTTAAAAGTTAATATTGGTTTGCAAACTTATGTCTGGGCTCCTGATTTTAGGATTTTGTACAATTTTTGCTTGCCTTTATTGTGCAAAATGAGGGTCATCTCTAACAAAGCCACTGTCTTACTTGACAGCTCCGGAGCCTCTCAGCTCAATTGCCTGGGATTTATACAAGATAAAATTACAGTGTGTGCAACAAATGACTCGTATCAGATGACACGAGAAAGAATGACCCAGGCAGAGGAGGAATCCCGCAACCGAAGCACAAAAGTTATCAAACCCGGGGGACCATATGTAGGTTTGTATAGATATCGTTCTCCCTCTTGATGATTGATTGGAGTAATTCAAGATCACTGTAGGTAAATACGGGTAATATTAACTGAATGAAAACATAGAAGTTAGTTTTCAGAACATTTTGTATAACATGGTCATAAAAAGGTCATTTGTTCTCTTTAGACTGCTAGTAACTTGAGGAACAGATTTGAAAGTTTTACAACTTTCCTAAATCCTGAATCTTCTGTTGACTATTTATTATTATTTTATAGTATTGGGATTTGGTCATGTTACTGCACGAAGTTGTAATAGCAGTACCGTTTTCTTTGTCACTGATGATGTAATTGCAGTGATGGACAGTATGTTTCTTGTTTTGCCTTTTTGTAGGGCTATTTTTACAATAAAATCTAGTGAAATTAATGAGTTGATAACCTCATTGTTGTAGGTTTTGCTTACATTTTCAGAGGATCTTTGTACAATACGTATTTTTTTATTGCAGAATTACAAAATGTGCTTATAGCAAAGCTTTAGCAAAGCATTAGAGTAATGCCGCTTGGGGACCTCATTTGTGTTCCTCAACCTCATCTGCCTGTTAACTAAGAGCTTACCGCAACCCCATCATTTTTATCAGCTCACTCAAATATCCATCAGATTGAAGGGACTTAAGGCCAGACTGGCAAGATGAGTCTCTCTTTTATGAATAGTGACCCTAACAACTTTAAGGAGTCAATTCAGTGTTTACAGTAAGAGAGAGGAATTATCAGGCGTGAGGATGAGATCTTTGAGTCTTCAGTCAGTTTAATAACACAAGTCACTCTCTAGTAAATGATGAAAGAATATTAATTTGGAAACTTAAATGCTTACAAAAAACAGTCTCTTGAAGAACCAAGTCCCTTCAGCAACATCTTTCCGAGGTTTGATATGATTCTGCTTCTGTATTTTCCCACTGCTGAACAGCTATAATACATGTAGCTTTAAGAAACTCCACTAGTGTCTTTAATAATAGTGTCTTTCTTTGGAACAAAGCCAATGCTCCTGGGACTTGGTGCTTAGCTTAGATACATTTAGTTTGGTTTAACAACAATTCATGGCTTCCCCAGGTATCTGTACACATGGGGTTCCCTGCTCAATAAGTTGTCAGCAATGAGATTTTTCACCTTCCCTTTCCTGCTGAGTGAGGTAACAACTTCCAACCTGCTATCTTTTTCTGGGCCAGTTGGCTGAATCTCAAATTGTTTTTAAAACACACCAGATCTGCTGCACTTACATGTTAATACAAACTGAATTATCTGTCCCTATAGCTTTGAAAGTATTGCTTTACTCTGTCCAATACCACCATTTTATAAATTAGTGTGTTTGACAAAGGAATAGAAGACCCAAACCACCAAAATGATTTTTTTCCTGCCCAGTATAACTAGCTGAAAATCCTCACCTTGATTTATTCCAAAGCTTGAAAATCAGTGATGATGACTGCACTTTTCCATTGAATGAGCCTTGGGTGGCCCATGTTCATGTGTTTTTGCTTCTTTTGGTAGGGTAAGGTACAGTTCATTTATAGCTTACACAACAGACTTTTCAACACAAAGTCCTAAATTCCACAGACCATAACTTCCTAAGGGTATTGGGAATTTTAGAAGTTGCAAAGTTCCTTATAGGCACTACAAATAATTTATATACATTTTGGGGGTAACCACGGGAAATTTGAGGTTATCAAAGTGTACATAGGAACCAGATTACATTTTCACGCTTCTAAGAAGAGCCGGCCACCCTCTCTCTATACACACCCTCCCTTTGGAGCCCTGCAGTGATCTCCGCTGGCCTGGACACTCTGTTTAGTCTTTTCCTCTCTGCTTTGTCTTCAGGGCTCTAGCCGCTCACTGTCACAACACAGTGTTCTTCTCTGCTCTTAAATCTTGTCATTAACTTCCTCAGTGTTTTATTCTCTAGGTCAAATAACTCCAGCTCCTTTTAACTTTTCTTAATATAGCCTGTATTCCAACCCTTTAATTATTTTATTACTCTCCTCTGGACTGTCTTCAGTTCTTCGCGTCAAAAAGTTCAAAACTTAGCACGCTACTGTTAATAAAAGTCTAATCAATTCTGAATACAGGGGAGCAGAAGACTCTTGTATTCTGATGGGCTGTTGGCTGTTTTGACTTTTTACTATACTTTGTTGTGTCCTGTTTTGATCTTTTTCTTTTAACCTTATCTACTGCCAACCCTTTCCCATATGTTTCTTTTCTTCTGGGAAGCTTCGTTTGTATCTTCCTGCTTGTTTCAGTATCTCAGAACTATCTGTTTCATTCAGTTCTTTACAATGTTAAGTCAATTACTCTTAATACTATTATCACCCAGCACTTACTGAGTGCTTGCTTATCCGAAAGGTACTGGCTAGCACTTTTGTAGTTACTCACCTGAATCTCATAATCAGCCTATGAAGAGGGTTATGATTCTCTCTCCATTTTACTTATCAAGTTGTTGATATCAGCAAATAGCAAATGATATAAGTATGGCCTCATTAACAAGTTGTGTGCTTTCCTCAAAACAGTAGGGGATACCCTTTTAGTTTATAATTGACTGTATCATATAAAATGACACCAAAAACTCACCTGTATTGTGGCAGTATGATGCCAGGCCTCTGCCAGCTGAATGAGGGCACAAGCCCACTTTAAGGGGAGGAAGACTGTGTACCCCTAGGGGTTAATTGGCCTACTTACTCAGGAATGTGAACTTCTGCAACCCTCCTGTAGGCTGAAAAAACCAGAACCTTTTTGCCTGCAGTGAAAAAGGAAAGGCTTTAACCTAGAAAACATTATTATTTCTGCAGTAATATTTCCACTTCTAGTCATGACATTTATGTCAGTTGTGAACATTGTTGTATTGTTGTAATCTTTCCCCTTTGTTTAGAAAAAAATCACTAATCACCACTACTTCTATCCAGTTTACCAGTATTTTAAATTTGTTCACTGACTCCTACCTAAATTCTGGAATTTTATTGAATTGCAAATTTTTATATGTACTAATATTTATTTAGGTATATAAAACTATGCAACTAATCTAATTTCTATGATTCTGTTTCCAATTTCCTAAACTTCTACCCCCACCCTCCCTATTTTTGATGAATTAGCATGTTTAAATGACCAGACAAATCATTTAACATCTTAATTTTCTTAAATGTTAAAGAAGGGGTATTTGAACTAGATTAACATCTAAGGTGCTTTATAGTTCTAACATTTTGTGACTGTTAGGTACATATATTTTGGCAGTAAACCTTTTGAAAAAGTAATCACAAATGCCAAATGGTGGAGATGGATTTCATTGCAATGAATTACGTATTTAACCAAGACAGAGTCACGTCATTGTCATGGGCCTGCTGATGTTTTTAAATCCCTAGGTCTGTGTTGCCAGGGCTTCTGGTCAGCTTCCACAGAACAGAAAAACAACTGCAGAAGATGGCTGCAGTCCCTACGGTTTTTAAAGGACTGTTTTAACACCTTGCCTTCAGATTGTTTACTCAGTGCCATTAGATTGAGGGATAAATAATTTTACCATCTCTTATTAAATGGAGAAACTAGAATTGAACTCCTTGTTATGAAACAACGATTCAGTTATAGTCCCAGATTACTCAACCCTGTTGGACCCACTGCTGCTGTTTATATAAAGAGCCCAGGGAATTGATTAGCAGTTGGGTCTGGGAAGAGAATTAGGTTCTCCCATAGGCTTTATTAAAAGGGCTTTTCTGAGGCAAATATAAAAAATAAAAATAAGCCTTTCTTCTGCCCACTTTGAACCTGACATTTTCCTACTTTACTTTTTTTTCTTTCCATAGCATCTCAATTCTATAAATATTTATGTCACTGATGTTTTCTTCATCTGTAGCCTCTCTTTCCTTAAACCAGAAGACTCCTTCCTTGTTGAATAGCAACAAAAGGAATGGGGAGGTAGTGAGCAAGTAATCTTTGAGTATAATTCGGTGGCCCATGTGACTGGGTTGTTCTTTCAAGCATTTGAATGAAATGTGTTCTATGACTGGCTTTCTAAAAGAAAATGAGGTAAAGGGTGAAGAGAGTGTATAGAGGGTGGGGGATTTATGGAGAGGTGATAGCCTAACACTAGGCCTCAGGTATGACTCCAACTCTGTCCTGTCTCTGATCAGACTCTTAATTTCTTGTCAAACACAATACTTATACCCTTCTGAAGGGCAAAGTTAGCCTCCCTCATTTGTCTGCCCTATGCTTGCTCCTGGGAGGGATTGGGGTAAGCCCAGTAGACTTGGACACCTCCAGAGACAAGGATCAGAGGTGGATCAGATGTACAGAGGAGCTAGGACACTTGGAACATGGTAACAGTACTGTCACTTCTGTTTTTATTTATTATTGTTTTTTTTTGTTTGTTTGTTTGTTTGTTTTTTGCCTTTCTGGCTTGAATTCATTCTAAATAACCAGTTCTAGTGTATCAGAGCTTAGCTAAAAGACATTGTCTACCCATGCCCCTTATGGGGGTTGGGAAAGGTGGAAAGATTAAGACAGAGAGAGACAGCATCCACAGTCAGTTTGGTTTGGAAAAGAGTAAGTTAAATGGGTTTCTTTTTTGCAAGACTTGGCAAAGAAGAAGGGGGTGTGAAATTGATAGCATTTTCTAAAACATTTGTGACCTTGACTCTTTTCTCTTTCTTTTTTTTTTTTTTTTTTTTTTTACAAATTCCTATTAAAGTTTCAAGAAATGGTAATATTTGTTAACACCATTGCAGCTGAGAAATGGAGATGGAGGACTGGAAAATTTGTGTTTGCCACATTAGAAATTTCAGTGTATGTTCACACTCCTGCAGCTTAGATATGTGGGAAAATGTGGACTGTGTTGATTCCTGCTTCTCTGCTTACTTACTCTCTTGCTGTCATTCACTTACTCATCAAATAGTGACTCAGAGTCTGCTGGTGGACAAAGCAGCCACAACCCTGCCCTCATCCAGCTTATAGCCTAACATGAAGCAACAGCAAACATTAGACATTTGTTTATAAAACCTTTCTTACAAAGAAGTACAAATAGGAAAATTTGGGTATTAAATCACAGACCCTCCAAATGCTAAGTGAACATTTTAGCATTTGAGCATATACTATTAAAGCCTCAGTTTTCTTATCTGTGAAATGGAGACATTTCAGGTTACTATGAGACTTAATGAGATAATATGTATAAAGCTCTTAGCACAATGCCCCCCACATAATTGGTGCATGATAAATATTAGTTTCTTTCCCATCTGACATCAAGCTATCTCTAAGAAAAATACAGAAACCAGATTTAAATCTATCTCTAAAACTCGTGACTTAATAGTTTTCTTATCATTAGGCAGTATCCCCTTAATGTTGAGTTCCTTTGTTGTGCAGTAGTTTGATTTGATATTTGCAATTGATTGTGTCCAGATAGTAAAGAAACAGACTAGCTGGTAGAGATTTCCTGAGAGCATACACCTTATTTCCCTAATTGGAGGTAAGATGACATCAAAACAAATAGGCTCTCTGACAAGGCCTGGTGAGCCCAGCGTGGACAGAATTACTATTCAGTAAAGCTCTTGCCCCAGTAAGCTGTTTTCATCCCCGATCACAGCTTGTGGAAGCTGCTTTTACTTATCCATTATTTCTAGTTATAGTCTTGTTCCTAAGGTAGTTGCTCCACACTGTATGTCATTACCAGTTCTTTCCCCCTTTAACCAGAAGGCATAAAGTTGGGGCTTAATGTGCACTAAATGAGCTAAAAGACTCCACCTCAGAAATCAAAATGAGGGTCTTATACAGTTTTATGCTACTTTCTGTTCCTTGCAAGGAATGGTTACGGGGGTCATCATTGACCAGCCATGTCTGGATAACTGCGCCTATACACTAGTACCCAGGTCACTTCAGCCCACATATATTCTAGAAGTAACCACTTGCCAATGTTAATGTTCAGTCTAAACAGGGAGTGGGTTAACTACATGAATGGCACTGGCTGGTGCAGTAATGGTGTGAAGGCCTCCTCTGCCATTTCCCATTCGCTGTCTAACTTAGTTACCTGTATAGGCTCAGCACCAGTAAGTGTAGATCTGTTTGTCTGGCCCTCTGAGACTGTTCTGTTGATTAGTTTTATTTTTTGACTCTTAAAATTTGTCGTGACATATAGAAAAAGAATATCACTAGTGAATGCTGACCCCCTCCTTGTGGTTTCTGAATCTGTGAAATTACTAAAGTAATGCCCCAGCTCAGCCAACAGTGTGTTCTTAGTTCTGACAGGTATTTCTTACATTCACCATGCTCACTATATTCCCACCTGCTTTGTATGAATGGCATATATTTATTTAAGGTTAAAAGATTTAGGTTCTGTATAAGATCTAAGTTCTGTAAATAGCACAAGTGAGCATGGAAATTATTTTATTTCCATTTAACATGAAATAACCTACAATTTAAAAATATCCAGTCTGTTGTTAACAGTTTGTGTCACTAATTATTATCCATATGTAGCTAAGTGAGCAAAATACATCTATAGTACATATTTATTCCAAGAAATGGTTTTATCAAAAAAAGTCCCAATTCGTATTTGAGGCCATTTATTTAAAATGATTTCTGTTTACATGTCTCTTTAAAGTAAAAATTGAAATAAAGTGGCTGTTATTCCCTCCAGAAATGAAGTGGTACCTAAATCCAAGTTGTGGAAACTGAAATTCGTGTTATATTCTAACTTGCGAATGTGTAACAATGTCTTTTCCACCGGACTTCAGGGAAAAGAGTGCAAATTCGGAAAGCCCCTCAAGCCATTTCAGATTCAGTGCCTGAGAGGAAAAGGTCAACCCCCATGAACCCTGCAAATACAATTCGAAAGACACATGGCAGCAGCAGTGTCTCTCAGCGGCCATATAGGGACAGGGTGATTCACTTACTGGCCCTGAAGGCCTACAAGAAACCTGAGCTGCTTGCTAGACTCCAAAAAGATGGCGTCAATCAAAAAGACAAGAACTCCCTAGGAGCAATTCTGCAACAGGTGAGGACAGCTGGAGAGAGGTCTTTCTGCTTACCTTCTTGTTGAAAAACTCATTTAAAAAGGCTGTGGTCATTATCATCATTATTGAGACAGGGAAATTTCTGGATCATTTTGATTAGTGGCATGGGAAATATACTGATAACTCCTGAAGATTAAGTTAAATTGTCTTGTTTTAAGCATATAATTAAAAACTAGTTGAAATGTGGGCATTATCTTTATTTGGGACAAACCAAATTTTGCCCTGAAATTCATTAAAAACAGGCAAGAAGTTTTGGTTGTTTATTTTTAGTCTTGAATCACCTACACTATTGCCTTAATTTTCATTGGTTTACATAGGTGAAGTTGTGCAATGTGTTCTGTTGGTCTTTGGTTTGTATAAGCCAGAATATTTTTGCCTACTAAATAGTTTAGAATTTGTCTTGCCCTGTATACTTTTTGCTGCCCTTATTACTCTACCTTTTTCTGTCACTGGGTGTGCCAAGATCAGTCACTTGTCTGCATTAAAGGATATGAAAGTGTAAAGTATTCACTGTGATCAGTTACCTTATAATCACAGGCTTAAGTATAAAATGAGGCCATTATTTTTATTAAAGTCAGTGGTCTATCAAACTTCCTATATATTTTTTACTTTTTTTTTAACTTCTTATTTTTTCATACTGACTTCAGGTCATAAATGTTGGTTCGCATTCAGATCCACCATAAATAGTGGTCCATCTCTTTTCTTTATTTTTTCTAAAGCAATAACATTTTCAAAGTTATTCTTTAAATTTTTTCATTTAAATCCACAGATTCTCATCTGTTATTCAAGAAATAACGCTTTCAAGTCTGTTTTTTCGTCCATTATCTCTTACATTCAAGGCATGATACTAAATGTTATGAAAGGGTAAACACATCATCTCTAGTTTGGGGCTAGCCAGTCCTCAAGGTATCTTGGTCAATCGTAACGATTTTTATTGAATCTTTTGAGCACTTTTTGAAAACAATTTAAATCCATATATCACATAGCAGTTTTAAAAAGCGAGTTCAGAAGACAAGATGAGAGAGTGAATGAGAATTTGAGTGTGTGTGTTAAGTTTAATGTTTGGAAAAGTGAAGAGAGTCACATTATAAATCACAATACATTTGATAACTGCATCTCCAGATAGGCTGTGAATTACCTTCTGGGTTAGAGGATGGAGAGGGCAAAATGACTCCAGAGGCAGTTCACACAGAGACTACTATTGATGCATGGCAGTAGTTACGCGATTATTTATATGTGTATAGATATGTGTATCTAAGAATGTAGGACATGAGAATTATTAGTGCTGGTCACTTGGTATTATATAACCTAGAGCATAATCTTATCCTGGCTGCATGCTAGAATCCCTTGAGGAGCTTTTAAAAAATGCCAATGCCCAAATTCTATCCCAAAGCAACTAAAGCCAAGCATCCAAAGGTGGGGCCAAGGCACCACTAAAGGCCCTAATGATTCTAATGTGTGATACGGGCTGAAACTACTGGCCTAGTGAAAACATAGATAGAAGGGCTAATGACATCTACCTTTTTTTTTTCTTTTTCTTTTTTTTTTTTTTTTGGAGCATGTACCATGTTCCAGGCAGTCTCATTTAATCCTCATAAGGACGATAACAGAGGCATGTTCAGAACTTTGACTTAAACCAATTATAAGTTCCCTTTCCTGAACATTCCTAGTAGTTTACAAGAAAAATAAAATGGCTGTACACCAATGAAACTGAAAAAGTAGACATGAAAGTAAAAGAAAAAGAGCAGCAAGATACACAGATCATCCAAAAATTGGTTATTCTGTCCCAGACAAACTGGTTGACAAACAAGTTACCTAAAATAATCAATCCTGCTTCGCCTATGTCAATAGAGATATTTGCTAATTTGTTACTTATACAGTAGATTTTGGCACCCTGTGAACATTATTAATTCATCAAAATAGTATGTTTTTAAAATAAACTAAGATGTTGGCTCCCACTGAAATTTGAAAGATTGTTTTAAATTTAAAAATGCTTAACACCCGCTAGGAAATTTAGTTAAATACTGTTTATAACCAAACTGATATATATTAATAAAACTTCTTTTTCTTAGAATGACTATTTTCCTTAAAAAAATAAATTTTCAAAATCAGGTGAACAACTAGATAAAGCTGAATGTTCTTCTCAAGCTTAACACTTGGATATTTGGCTCAAGCTCAACATTCAGTCATTCAATTCAGTGTATTAAGTTAGAATGTACCAGACACTGTTCTAAATGCTAGAATCCCAAAATGACTCCAATAGACAATACCTGCCCTCATGGAGCTTCCCTCTTCTCATGGAGCGTATTCATGAGACAATTTCAGGTGGAGTGGGGAGTTGAGAGGAGCTGGGAGAGGGATCAACTAATTCTGAATGGGGAGATTGGAAAATCTCTTTCTCAGATGGTTATATTTTAGCCCAAATGATGAGGAAGAGACACGATCAGTTAGCACTTCTGGAGGCCTAAAGGAAGAGAAGGTTTGTGTGTTCAAGATAGAAAGGCCAGAACACAGGGAAGAGGGAAGCAGAGGTTGAATACTAGAGAATCGTTAACATGGGCAAGAAGCTTAGATTTTATTTTGAGTGAGATGGAAAATCATTACAGAGTTTTAAGCAAGGATATGCTATAATTTGATTTATGCTTTTAATAAGATCACTCAGGCTTCTATGGCAAGAATGGCTTGGGAGGCAGGAGTAGAGGAGAGAGACTACTGAAAAGAGCCTACAACAGAAGTCCAGGCGTGACGTGTTGGTGATTTGACCTAGTGTGAACAGTGGAGATGGTTTATTTTGTGGTAAGACTTGCCAGTGGATTGGGTATACGGAGAGGGTAAGGGAGAGAATGGAATCTGTGATTATGACCAGGTGTGTGTCCTAAGCAACTGAATGGATATTGGGCCCTTGACTGAGAAGGAGAGGGATAGAAGAGGAATAGGTAGAAGGGGCAAAGGAGCATCAGGAATTCTGTCTGAAATAGATGCTTTTGGATATGTTAGACATATCCAAATGGAAATAGATGTCAATAGGTAATTACATACAAGGGTCTGGTGTTCAGAGACTAGTTGGGGCTGGAGTTATAAATATAGGAATTAGTAGCATGTAGATTGAGTATTGAAAGTTTTAGAGATGAATGAAATCGTCTTAGGAGGGAATGAGGAGATTGAAGAAAACAGGACAGAAGAGCACTTGAGCATATAGAGCAGTGAGTGAAGGAGACTTAAACAAAGGTCCTGAGAAAGGAGGAAGAAACCAGGAGAATGTCCTATTACCCAAACCTAGAGAAGGGATTGCTGTGGAGGCAAGGCATTAATATGTGTAGTGCTGAGGGTAATAGAAAATTGAAGGATTGTTGCATTTATTTCACTTCAAGAAATCAGGTTGTGCCAAGAGCAGACGGGCTGGGGACAGGCTGGTCTGGGCCACCACGCTTGTTTTATTCCTTGTATGAACTTGATGTACTTTGCTCTTCTCTCCCTGGGGGGGTCTCCTGATGGTGGGTGGTGGGTCTGTGTTGTTGGTCTCGGGTTAAAAAAAAGAAAGAAAGAAAAAGAAATCAGGTTGTATCCAATGTTAATTTATTCACAAATTTGAATTTTAAGACAAGCCTACTATTTTCTACTTTATAAAAATAATATTAGATTAGAGTTCAGCTAAACTGTGAGAGAAACATAAACTATCATATTTAATATTACTCTAAAAAGACACAGGAAGAAGTCAAGTTACTAAAAAGACGATTCCAGTAGGAAGTGACAGGCAGGAATACCTTTCTCCTATCCTTGAAAATTACTTTTGGTTTGGCACATGAACCCATGCATTTGAGAAGTTAATGTCTCGTAAGCCTAGACACTCTAGGAATTGTAGTTAAGGGATAAGAAAAGATTACACATGGGAATAAACTGTCTGACTAATAATAGTAATTTGAGGGTTCCTTTGGTTTATGTTTCCATTTGTTGGTTTTGGGAATTTCAAGGACTTTGAATAAGTGGTTCTTTGGGAGAATTGGCATATACAAGGAGCAGCTAGGTTGTCCAAAAAAAGGACAGACAAGCTTATCAGAATTGACACTGTTCTTGATAACAATTTCTGTTGATGACTAAAGGAAAGTTTTAACCCAACATTCGGACATTGTTTGGTTTCTACTTAATACAAACAATAAAGGATTTTTATTGTGACTGGAAAGTAAGGAAAATAATGATGTTGATAATATAGTAATTCCCCCTTATCCATGGTTTTACTTTTTCAGGTTCCAGTTACCTGAGTCAATCATTGTCCAAAAATATTAATAGGAAAATTTCAAAAATAAATAATTCATGAGTTTTAAATTGCATGCTGTTCTGAGTAGCATGATGAAATCTCATGCTGTCCTGCTCTGTCCCGCCCTGGACGTGAATCATCCCTTTGTCCAGCATATCCACACTATATATATGCTACCTACTCATTAGTCACTTACTAGCCATCTCAATTATCAGATCAACTGTTGTGCTATTGCAGTGCTTATGTACAAATTACTTTTATTTTACTTAATAATGGCCCCAAAGCACAAGAGTAATGATGCTGGTACATTGTTGTAATTGTTGTATTTTATTATCATCTATTGTTGTTAATCTCTTACTTTGCCCAATTTATAAATTAAACTATCAAAGGTATGTATATATAGGAAAAAATAGTTAGAGGTCTGGGTACTAGCCACAGTTACAGGTATCAACTGGAAGTCTTGGAACGTATCCCCTCTACCCCCTAAGGATAAGGAGGTACTACTGTATAAGTATTTTGGATTCCTTTGACTGGAAAATATTGATTTAAAAAATATCTTCCTCTATTTTTTCCTAATGTAGGCTTATCATTCAGTTAAAAATATGACAAATGCAATGGCCATTCAGGGAAAAAACATTTGGCATGTATATAAAACTTTAATTCCCAAAATGAAGTTGAATGGCTTTTATTGAGATCTGGCATGTACAAAACCAGCAATCCCTTTGGGGCCAATTGGTGTAGTTATTTTCAGAATAAATCTTTAAGGTCACCTGTTTTAGGTTAGGGGATAGCAAAAATATCTAATGCTCTGTTTTTATACCATGTACCAGGTAGCCAATCTAAATCCCAAGGACCTCTCATATACCTTAAAGGATTATGTTTTTAAAGAGGTTCAAAAAGACTGGCCTGGATACAATGAAATAGACAGACGGTCATTGGAGTTGGTGCTCTGTAGGTAAGTTATTTTTTACCTTTTTCTTTTTTTTTTCTTTAAAAATGATGAAGATAAATCATTATTTGAATCATTGTTATCTTAGTGTTAAGCTGGAAAAGACAATCAAGGGTTAACATTTTTAAATTCTCTCCATAACACATAATATGTGTGTCCTTTACAGAAAACTAAATCCATCTCAGAATGCTGCCAGCACCAGCCGTTCAGAATCTCCAGTATGTTCTAATAGAGACGCTATATCTTCTCAGGTATTTCATGAGGTTATAGAACCATAGACCTGACATAGACCTCACGGGCCAACTAGTCAGTTTCCCTGATGTATAAAGTGAAGCTTGCCTGCCCAAAGCTACACAGCTAGTTCATGGCTGAGCTTAGCCTAGGATTTAGGTCTCTACTTCTAGCCCAGAACACTTTCCACTACACAGCACTGTCAGAGTACTGAATGTGTACCTTGCTTTCCATTTTTAAAGTTTGCGTTTTGTTTTAGATTTTCTACTTTTCACTATGATCACTAACTGGAAGACTTATCCAGCCCCATATAATTCTCACATTGTATGGAAAACTGAAAATATTTAATGTTGTCTAAAACATGTTCCAGAAAAATATTCTTGGGGGAAAATGGATTGCAGTAAGCAAATAAATGAAAAGTGATAGCATTTTCATGTATTTTCTTAAAATGTTTTTCAATTGGATCCTTATCAGAATACTCCCAGATTCCTCTCCAATTTAGAGTTTTCCCCAGGAGATTCAGTCCTTCTTGGAAAAAAGTGGGAGATCCTAGGCAGGACTATAGTTCAAGCCTGCCTGGCTCTCAGTTGACTGGCAGCCTCAACTCTCTCAGTGTCCCTCCCGGGTGCTTTGGATGCACTGTGGGACAGACCTTCCCACCCTAGTACTGCTGCCATAATGTCGTGTCTCTCTTTGGACCCTGCTCCCAAGAATTAGGGAAACGTAGACGATGTGTGGAAAACAGTAAGCATGCCCTGAGCAAAATGCTCTTCACACATCAGAAAAGGTTAGAACGCTATAGTGTGAGGAATAGAGGAGAAGCAAAAAAAAAAAAAAAAAAAAAAAATGCAAAATTCTGCCCTTGCTTGTACAATGTCTGTGGAAGCCTCACTTTTAATGCCAGTGATTATAAAAACTGTTTCTACTCTTGATCAAATTATATACTAGGTACCAAGTAAATGGTGTTAAATTCAAAACAGAATAAATTAATGCATTCATTATTTTCTTTCAAGCTAAAATACAAGGCACAGCATTACATTTAAGCATAATCTCGTGGTTTTTTTTTTTTTTTTTTTTTGAGACAGAGTCTCACTCTGTTGCCCGGGCTAGAGTGAGTGCCATGGCGTCAGCCTAGCTCACAGCAACCTCAAACTCCTGGGCTCAAGCAATCCTGCCTCAGCCTCCCAAGTGGCTGGGACTACAGGCATGTGCCACCATGCCCGGCTAATTTTTTATATATATTTTTAGTTGGCCAATTAATTTCTTTCTATTTATAGTAGAGACGGGGGTCTCAGCTCTTGCTCAGGCTGGTTTCGAACTCCTGACCTTGAGCGCTCCTCCTGCCTCGGCCTCCCAGAGTGCTAGGATTATAGGCGTGAGCCACCGCGCCAGGCTAAATTTCGTTTTTAACTTAGTAAACAACTATTGTTGTTGCTGGATTGGGCTAATATTAGCATAATTTTCTTTAAAGTACTAACATTATTTTAATGGACCAGTTGTTAACACTTATCTTCTAATCTGGTGAAGAGATAAGTAAGAATAAAAAAGTTAAATTGCATTTCAACAGTAATAGAGATACTTAGAAAAACTACTCTGAAAGTGCTGGCTGTTCCACTCTAAGAAAGATGAAATGATAAATGACTGCCATAACTGTCATAAATGTCAGTATTTATAACTGGAACATTTTATCACATTAGAGATTAAAATAATTGGAGGCTTATTGCCCTTTACCTAGCCGTGTTAGTTCTCCCAGAGTGAAATGGTACAAATTGCTTTATCCTCTCATTTAATATAACTAGGTCTACCATGGCCAGCAGTGGAGGGCAGCTGCCTTTGTTTAATACTCTCCTGAGTGGTATAATCCACAGAAATCAGCATAGTCTCTCTAGGAACTTAGGGTGAGGCTGTATGATCAGGAAGAATTGAGTAAACACTCCAGGAGATGTATATTTGCCAGATTCTGCTTTTTGACATTAGACTTGAAAATTTATTTCACTTTTGGGTGGTTTTTTGTTGTTTTGGTTTGGTTTGCTTTTGTGTAAGCACAGAGAAAGGTTAACACAACTCTGGTAATAGACTTAAGTATGAGTAAGGTTACTCAGTTATTTAACCAGTCATGTATGTATTGAATTTCAGTGTAAACTAGCTCACTTTTTTCCTTTTCCCTCCCCCAGAAACGGCCTTTGGATTCAGATTTTATTGATCCTTTAATGAATAAAAAAGCCCGAATATCTCATTTGACGAACAGAGTACCGCCAACACTAAATGGTCATTTGAATCCCACCAGTGAAAAATCTTCTGCAGGCCTCCCG